>CM034152.1:623643973-623825646 GCA_019776745.2 Taxus chinensis | reverse complement strand
ATAGGTTTACTCTACTCCGCTGTAATGCTCCAAATATGACCAACAAGAAATTTGTGGGATTTATTCCTCCACTCCCTCAATAGGGAGATAAAGGAAGAAGTTCAAAATTTTCCCCTAAGGAGCTATGAGGAGGTGCTAGAAGTTTCTCTCCGAATCGATCAAGCATCCATTGATAGTGGTCGTAAGACTTATGGGGCGAATGGAAAGTTAGTTAAACTAAACCAAAATAACCTCAGTTATCCAAACAACATGAATAAAAATCAAGGACCAAAAATCCTTAATAAGAATCATGGAGTTACGACTGATAGAGTGGCTAATCAACCCAAGAATCCTAACGTTGTCAAAACCCCCAATGCAAACACCGCAAACAACAACAATAATAATGGAAATAATTAGAGAAATAATAACTTCTTTCCCTCAGTCAATTTTGTGGATTTTAATCATCCTCAACAACAACAACAACATAAAAAACCTTAGCAACACAGACAGACACATACCCTAATCCCCAATCAATACCCAGGTGGGTATCCAAACCAAGTTCAAAACCAAGGGAAAGGGTTCTAAAACTTTAACTACAATAACCAACAACCAAAAAATAATCATAGTTTTTCACCACAACAAGGCATGAACCAAATGCCTCAAGATTACGATCCCGATCTATATTGTGGCTTTCACAGGGTTAGCAGGCATGATGCAAGGACATACCATGATAGCAAAAAAATTTTACAACACTTGCTAGAGGATCAAAGACAAAATTTTTTCAACATATTTTTGGCAAACCCAGCTACACCAACTCAGAATACATACATAGGACCAATGTCCCCACAAAACACACCGCTCAGAATCTTTAATGACCCCCTTCCTACGCACCCAAAAGATGGTATATTAGACCCCAATGGTTCAAATAAGGGTATCATAATAGGAACTTATGATCGTGAAGCCTCAACTTCATCAAACCCACAAGTGGCACCTCCTTTGGATGGCTGCCAGTAAACAAAAATTATGGGGTTGGTAGAGTTGGAAACCAAACCTTATATTAATGTTACCACAAGGACCAAGTATTATTCCTAGCAGCCAATCCCTATCTACTCAACTATGTCAGATGATGTTCGTAATATGTTAAGCAAGCCGGTAGGAGCTTACGAATTGATCAATGATTTGAATAAGACATTCTCTCACATTTCCTTCTTGGATCTGTTAAAGAATTCCCTTACTCATAGAGTCACTTTACTAGAGGCATTGGGTCTGAGTCATTTGATTAATGCCACCCCTCCTCTAGAAGCAAAAATAAACCATGTGGACTTTGATGTCCATCCACCGGGGTAGCCTAAAAGGGATGTTGGGTTTATATTTTACATAAGCAAGATGCCCACAGATGTTGAAATAGCTCGCAGAGGGGATCTGGATCTATTTTTACAAGGTTTGGGTCTACAATATTTATGTAAAGCATGTAATGATTGATGACGGGGGTGACAGTTAACATAGTTCCCTTTTCTTTTCTGCAAAAGTTAGGTTATGGGGAAATAAATTTCTCTTCAACACGAAACACGCTTAGAGGCTATGATAGCCTCAAGGAAATGTCAGTCAACACCATAGTGTTACTAGTCACTCTTGGACCCAAGACGGTATTAAATGAGTTTTATATTATAGACTGGGAAACCAACTATAATATGATTCTTGGCCGTCCTTAGATTCATCGCATGAAGGAAATTACCTCCACATTGTTTCAGGAAGTCAAATTCTTGTATTTAGGGAAGGTATTTTGTGGTGCAGGGGTGACCAAAAACCATTTGACATACATTTTGTTAACTTAAAGAAGAAGATAGGGTTCCATTCTGAATTTGAGATTCCTAAAAATCAGCTAAACAAACCCACAGGTTCAACACCAGAAGAAAAATTGGTCCGTACAACAGAATTAGAGGTCACAGGGCTAATTGAGGGCATTCTGGTGATCAAAGATAAAACCATCATTATAGAGACAGTGTCATTGGGAACTAAAACAAATATTGTCAAGTTTTTGGAAAAGTATTTACCTATTCTTCTTACATTTGATTCCATGGGTATGGGACGTACCTTGGGACTCGGTTCTCTTCCAACAGATGAGGTCTGTATGGTCAAAGTAACTGAGGTGAAAGAGGAAAATTCAAAAGATGATCCAACTTCCATCTGTACGAATAATTGTTGGACTCTCCATTTTGATGGAGCCAAGTGTTTCTTTGGTGTCAGGTCAGGTGTGATCCTTACCTCTCTAGAAGGAAGGGTTTTATCCTTCACTTTCAAATTAAATTTCTAATGCAAAAACAATGGAGCTGAATATGCGACTCTTCTCCTTGGTCTCATTATGGCCAAAATAATGGGTGCTCTAAAGATCAAGGTACTGGGTGATTCAAAGATAGTTTTAAATAAAGTATCTGAGATATATGATACTAGAGCCGAGCACCTACAACTTTATAACACAGTAGTTCTAAACCTAAAAAAGGGGTTCAATTTCATATCAATTGAAGTGATCCCATGCGAGAAAAACCTCTTTGAAAATTCCATAGCATCTTCAGCTTCTTGCTTTACTCTTTGTGAAAAACTTGAAGACACAAACTTCACAGTCTCGATTCATGTTGAACCTTTGGTTTGTAGAGTACTGGCTACCCCAATGTTGACATACGTAGAAACCAATAATGAGCCTGTCGTCTTAGACCATATATGTAGCGATGAGGCAACTCTAAGATACTTAAATGCTTTCACATAATTACACCTTACACATCACGAGGTTGACCTATATTTGATTCCACATTCATCTTCCTATTTTGGGAACCCCATGGTGGAGTTCTCCCCGGAAAGGATCTTGAGATTTATGGGGTGGGAGAAGAAGGGGATTTAGAGTGGCCTCCAGCCCTGCTTGAGTTTAAGGAAGGAAATGCTTCCTTAATTGAGGGAACAATCGATATAAATATAGGGACAAAATAGGAACCAAGAATCTTGAAATTGGGATCTTCCCTAACTCCAGAAGAGGTAGATATACATACCCAAGTCCTCAAAGAGCATCAAAAATTCTTTGCATTTATCTATAAAGAAATGATGGGGATTGCACTGCATTTTTTAGTTTACAACCTACTTACCAAGCCAGCTGCTAAACCTATTACACAAAATTCAAGGCCCATGAAGCCAAAGGTGGCTCTCATGGTCAAGGAAGAGGTAATGAAGCTCTTATAGGTATGATTCATCAAGCCATTTGATTACTCACAATGGGTGTCTAACATAGTCCTGATTCTTAAAAAAATGGAAAGATCCGCATTTGCATAGACTTACGGGATATCAATAAGTCTTTTCCCAAATATGATTTCCCATTACCATCCATCAATGTCATTTTTGACACTACAGCTGGATTTGAATTGTTGTCTCTCATGGATGGGTTTTCTAGGTACAATCGAATTAGGATCTCTAAGGAGGACCAGGCCAAGACAATGTTCATAAATCCTTGGGGAACCTATTATTACTCGGTCATTCCGTTTGGACTCAAGAACGTTGGTGCTACATACCAGCAAGAAATTAAGTATATATTCCATGATATTATTCATAAGATCATGGAATACTATGTAGATGACCTTCTAGCTGAGGCCAAGAAATGTTGTGATCATCCAAAGGTGCTTTGTATAATCCTTTCTTACTTAATCGAATACAGCGTCACATTGAACCTAGAAAAATGCATGTTCGGTGTAACAAGAGGAAAAATTTTTGGGTTACATCATATCTTCGTGGGTAATGGATGTCGACCTGGCCAAAATCTGAGCTATAGTGGAAAATAACTCCACCATCAGATGAATCTAGCATCAAATATTTTCTTGGGAAACTCAGTGTAATCCAAAGGTTAATCCCTAATTTGACCTTTGCTATTCACCCAATCAATAATTTGTTAAAGCATGATTGAAGCATTGAGTGGATAGAAGAACGTAACGATGTGTTCAATTCAGTTAAATGATTTTTATCATCCCCCTCCCACACTCATGCCGCCTAGGTCAGATCGCCCCTTGATCTTATACTCACCGAGCTACAAATGAATCAATAACATGCATGTTGGCTCAAGAAGATGATGACAAACAACAACGTGCAGTTTATTTTGTTAGTCGAACCTTTCTTAAATACGAGACACGTTACACACAGGAAGAGAAAGAATGTTTGGCTATAGTTTTCGTGACAAAGTGTTTAAGACGTTAAATGTTGAATCAAGAAACAATGGTTATTGTCATATCGGAATACTTATAGACATTCCTTATACAATATTTATCTAAGAAATTAAGATAGTTCATAACTCTAATGGGCGCATTTGAATTAACATTTGTAAATCAGAAATCTATCAAGGGAAAAACTAGTGTATATTGGTTAGTTGATAATCTATTTCATGGAGGTAATCTAGTAGATTTAGACTTCCCCGATGAGTACGTATACTTTGTTGATACTAGGCCCCCTATCTCTATGTATCATTTGTATACTGACATCGTCAATTTTATTATGGACCATATGTACCTGGAAGGGCCAACATCGCAGTAAAGAAGGCGGTTGCGTATCATTTCCACTAAATACATTATTTTGGAGCAATTTCTCTATCATAGAGCCTTTGACAGAATGTTGTTAAGATGTGTTGACGAGGAGGAATCTAAAAATATTCTTTATGAATCACATAGCAGGGTATGTGGAAGTCACTTCAATGGTCACGTCACTAATCAGAATATATAGCGGATGGGCTATTTTTGGCCCATGTCAATTTTTTTGTGTGCAAGTGTCATAAATGTCAAGAATTCTCCCATGAAATCCACATACCGACACAGGCCCTGTAATTGATTGCAACCCCATGGTTGTTTTTCCACATGGGGCCTGGATCTGATAGGGAAGTTTTCTCCCCCATTAATAGATGTCCATAACTTCATAATCACGGCCACAGAGTACTTTACTAAGTGGGTAGAAGCCATGCTTCTTACCACTGTACCTGGCTTTATAATCACTAATTTCATCTTGAACCAGATCATTTGTAGGTACAGAGTTCCACAAGTCATTATCTCTATAAATGGCACATCTTTCAAAAACAATGAGGTACGTGAATTATGTGCAAATGTCAAAATAAATCACCACACAACTTCTCTTGATTATCCTCAGGCCAATGAATAGGTGGAGGCTACGAATAAAACATTAAATTCCATCCTCCTTAAGACTACTAAGGAGAACAAATGAGATTGGCATTTAAATCTCTTTCTAGCCTTGTGGTCCTGTTGGACATCAAGTAGAATGTCAACAGGGGAAACCCCATTTTCTTTGGTGTTTGGTGCAGAAGAAGTTTTACTTGTAGAAGTTGAATTACCTAGTCTCTATATTTCACTATAAGGAATATTAGGACAATAAGGCTATCGAGAAGTGGGAATCTCTTAATTAGAGAGCCTTGATGAGGCTAGACTTAATGTAGACACCTATAATTATGCCTGAGAAATTTCAATACTTAAATTTTGCTAATTATCTCCTTTTGCACAAATTGATGACATATCATCAATAGCGCTCATCTTCCCTTCCACTATCGTTAATTTATTACATTACGCTAATGAATTAAGTCACCTATCCAACACATACCCTAGTTAATGACCCTTTACTAATTAACACCTTCTATCTAGTCTAATTAATTATTATTAATTAATTAGCATCCCTTCTCATTTAAACAATAAATTACTATTTAATTCATCAAATACATTCCTAATGGTCCAAATCACACTAACATCCATCTCAAAGCTTGCACATGTATTAATTAATCATCTTGATTAAATAAATACACCCCCTTTATCCACATGAGCCAATAAAGGACAAACTAAACCCTCCTAAAGTTGACTTAACCCTATCTAAACCCCGCTTATCCATAACTAACTCTACATCTCCATTTAGTCCCACATTTATAAGGATGTGTTGAATCCTTTATCCCTTGAGCTATATAAACAACCCTCCCTCTTCTTCTACACTTACACCTAAACTCTCAAGAGACAAAAGAAAGCACATAGTTTCATACTAATAGCCTTTTGTCATTCTTGAGCCCTCCATCCTCCATTCTTGAAGAGCTAAGCCTCGCACCTCAAACATCCATTTAAGGATCAAAGCAAGGAAATATAATTTGATTGCCATTGGACTACTTAGGTTCATTTTTAATGTTAAATTAGGCAATTTAGGGAGAATAGAGTTCATTAATTTACATTATGTTTTGATCTTTTCAAAGTTGTAATGTTGAGGGTAGGAGTTACTTATTTCTTCATCATGATGGTGCACATTTTTCATTTCTAGCTAAGTTAGGAAGCTATTTCTAGGTGGTAGTTTCTTGCTTTAAATTTAGATAAGTTATAGAAATACTTGTACACATTTTGGCACGCCTAGTGGGACCCTTGTCCCTAGGAATTTAGTTCAATTCATGTTATTTTTGGCTAACTTCTCATTATGTACATAGGTAATTTGTAGGTTTTTGTGTTAATTTGGTTGCTTTTTGAGGAGATATTGTTGATTTTGGACTAATATGCTAACTTTTGATAAATTTTGTGTGATTTATGTCATTTACACAAGATTTGACATCATAAAACTAGGTACAAGCCATTTTTGCAGAGAAACACGTAGGTTTGCTAGCATACGCGCAGGCGTGTTAAACCACGCGTAGGTGTCATTTCCCGCATGTAGGTGCATTAAATAGTATAGCATACTTTTCAGCCTTGACACATGTGTCTATTTGTTGTTGCAAGCATCATTCTATGAGCACAAGCACTTTGTCTGTTATTGTTAGTGCATGCATCAAAACCTTAGCGCACATGCTTTGACATTGGTGCATACGTCTCTCGATTAGTGCACACAATCTGTGAAAAATTTAGCTCTGTTTTCCTGATGGCGCATATGCTAAACCCTTAGTGCATACGTTAAACCCTTGGTGCACCTACTTTACCCATGCGCACATGCCTCTCAGCAAGCGCAGGTATCCTATATTTCCTGGAAACTTTCCCGTCAGCACACGTGTTTTTTAGTAGCGCAAGCATTCTACCTTTAGCGTAAGTGCACTTCCCTATTTTTTGACGTTGTTTTTACTTCGTTGGTGCACATGTCATATCATTGGTGCACATACCTCTCGGGTGGCATAGGTGCATTGTCACTTTTCCAAACATGCAGGTGCACACACATCCTAACCTGCATACAGGCACTTTAGTTTAGATTTACATGTTGTTTTCAAATTTGTAGGTTTTATATGCTTGGTTACTGACTTTTTCTTGTAGGTTTCATTTGATTATTGCTTGTTTCTACTGAGTATTTACATGCTTTGATTAAAAATGATGAGTTTTTACATGATTTTTTGAAAGAGTAAGGTCGCGTATGCTCTTCCTTCGCGTCCTTTGGACAATCTTGGGAATCAAAAATGATACTTAGATTTTTTTCATGTTTTTAGAATGTTGACATGCTCATAGTAAGATACGTTGATGAATTAAGAGTTTCTGTATGATATTTGAATTTGATTACTTAAAAATAAACACCACGTATGATCTTCTCTTGCGTCCTTGGACGATCTTGAGAATCAGAGATGATGTTTGTTTCTTATGTGGAAAAATTCTAAAAATCTCGATGAGTAGGACCTTAAAAAACACTTGTTAAAGAAAGGTGGAATCCAAAACAAAATCAAACTTCTAATACAGCTGTTGTGCAAGTTGCCAAATGTGTTCAAACAAACCACATCTAATTAAAAAGATAAAAAACACACCACATTCAATACACTATATTTGTAGGTTTCGAAAAGGGTGCGTCCTTCTCCGCTCAACTAGAACATAACCCCTTTGGCATAATGCCTTAAGCTACAATAATGGGGGTGGTTCCAAGAACCCTAAAGTAGTCCACTGCTGAGTAACCTCATGGACGAAATGGGAAGCACCTCGCTTAACCTACTCGATTAGTACGCCTTGTGAGATTAGCGTTGGCAAATTGCTATTTGTATGGAGACCCCAGGAAGAGTACACTTGGACACACTAGTTGCCCTTTGTGCTTGGAGGGGGTAAAGTAAAGCCGAGATAATCGTGGATATAGTCATTATGACCTGGGTAAATCAAGCTCTCTTTAACACTTTGCAACACCTAATTGAGTGAACTTATTAAGGAGACCATTTTGTCTAGATGCCACCTTTGCTATTCCTTCGTGTCATTTTCCATCACGAAGTGACAACTTGTTTGGATTCAGCATCATGTTTTTTGAACATAGTAACAAACTCATCCTAAGTTAGATCTAAGTGTTTTCATCACGATATTAGACGATGTTTTACTTTGCTTAGCTTCTTCTTCATTATCCAAATGAGGCGAAGCTTTGCCCAAGTGAGACCGACTTTAGTTTCACATGTTCTTGATCTACATCCTTGCGTTCGTGCTTCCCATGTTGGAGGTTGAATAGAGGCATACTTTACGTATCATGTCAGAGATTGTGCTAGCTACTTTTTGTACGTTTACACTCATCCATGTTTGTGGCTGAGGTGTTAAACAACTAAAGCTAGCAGGTACATTTTCATGTCTTTGGCAGTCCTATGATCTTGATCTCAGGATCCTCATCATTGTTATGGGTCTTTTCATCATTTTATCTCTTCCCTTGTTTGTCGGTTTTGGCTTGCATTCTGTTCGTTCAATCTTGGTATTTACATTGCGTTTCCCATTCTTTGGGAATGTAGTATAAATCCCTTTATTACATGGTTACGTTGCTCACATTATTGTAGACATCTCATTATCCTCTCTACTTGACTTCAGTTTAGGCGTAGTCTGGGTATTTTTTATGAGTGTTGATACATGCGCTATATCTAGTTGCAGCTGTCCACTTTTTAAAAAAACTTGACTTTCATCGACCCTCAAGTTAGTTCTGAGTATACCTTGAGTGGAGGTCCTGATTAGCGTCTTGTTTTTACTCACGCCTTGTTCATGTTTTTGAACTTGACATAAATGGGGACATGTTGTTGATCCTATCTTTGTTTGTTATCTGTGATCTTGGTACCCAGACCAGGATCACTCTTATAGCTAGGTTTTGGTTCGTCACATTGATTCTCCTTGGGGTGGTTATCTTGTCTATATCGTCTCACTACGATTGTGATATTCACATTGCATTTCTTGTAAACGTGACTTGAATATTCTCATTATAAGGTTATGCTATACACATCTTGACAATTCTTGAGTGTACTGGATTCTTAGGTCCTATTCCAATTATTACCTTGTTTTTGAAAAGCATGTAGTGTTACTGCTTGTGTGTGCTACATCGATATCATCTTGATATTGCTACCCTACTTACTTGTAAGGCTGGGTCACATATCTCGGTGACATTGTGTGTCACCCACAACTTGTAACTAGAACTTTTCAGAGTATAGGTGTTGGTTGGGTTAGACCTTGCTTGTTGTATACTTTGTTAGGAGGTCATATTAGCCTTTTGGTGTTACTTATGCCTCCTTCATATTTTTGAACTGGACATAAGTGGGAACATCTTGTTAATCATCTTGTGACACTGGTTACCTCCTTTTGAGAAAAACATGGGAGTATCCTTTTCAGTTAATTGATTGGTTGTTAAACATACCATCATTGTTAAAATCTTGCATTCCTTAGGCAGATCATTATATCACATTGATATTTAAAGTATTCATTACTCTTATTCATATTCTTTGACATTCTTTTAAATTTTCACTTAGGTTTGATAGAAAATTGTTAAACACATTTGCAAATACCTTAGTGAAAATTTTCAACCATTATGGCTCCCCAAACAAGATTAGGGTTAAAGAGACAAGCCTTAGAATCATAACAAATGAAAAATTGGGAAACCTCGAACTTACAAGGGTTAAATCCTTTCATGGGCCATGATCTGGGGCCTTTTCTCTCCGCTGAGAAAGAAGGTGATGACATGATAGACCATAGCAATGATGAGTTAGAATATCCACACGCAAAGTTTGACTTTGATCCTACCTTATTAGATAAGTTCCTTTTTAGGAACAAGGATAGGGTGCTAACACGTGTGGTGGAGTTAGGGGATAAATTACCTGTTGACTAGGAAATCATCCCACCTACTAATGATATAAATGAGGAAGAACACACCCTCATAAACATGGATGATATCCTTATGCATGGACAGGCTTTGACCTCAAATGCAGTAAACAACAACGTTGTAGAATGTAAGATACGTCTTCTCAAAATGCCACATCGGGTTAAAGTAGAACATGAAAATGTCAATGAACCCCCTCAAGAAGAAGAAGAGGAACCTATAGAAGAAGAAAACATGATCCAACAACAAATTAATAACCTTAGCAAACAATTGGCCTCACTTACCTCACATGTACAAAAAGGTACAAGTAAGAATGTACAAAAACAAAGTCTAAGGTTAGGATCGGTGAACTTTAGAGAGAAAAATCGGGAGGGGATGACACAGATTATAGCTAGGTTTATATCCCCACTTCCCCCACCAAAGAACAATTACTTGCACAAGAAGTGAAATCTATGAAAGTAGCTCTTGCAAGCCTCTAGGAGAGTAGTGTGGGGAGCATTAGAAAGTACCAATATGAGGAGTCATGTCCTTATCCCTTTGACAAAACAATGACACTGTTACCTGAACCCAAGAAATTTGACATGCCTAAGTTTGAAAAATATAAGGGGAAAGGTGATCCAAGAGACCATGTAAAGGACTTTTACATGGTGTGTTAAGAAGTATCTTACAGTGACAACTACCTCATATGACTTTTCCCAAAGAGCTTAGAAGGTCAAGCCTTGGAGTGGTTTACACGCTTACCTCGAGGGTCCATCTTCACCTAGCCAGAATTTTTAGAAAGGTTTGTGTGACACTTCTCCTACAACATTGAAAGTGATTTAACCATGGCAGATTTATATGGCACTAAACAAAGTCCTAACGAGACATTTTCTAGCTTCCTACAAAGATGGAGAGGGATAGCTAGTCGCTTCCCTTGTGTATTTCCTGAGAAATAGTCGGTTAGCATCTTTGTGCCTAATCTAAACCTGGACATTACCTTTCACCTTCAAATGAATTGTGTTCACACTTTTGAGGAAGTCATTGAGAAAGGTGTTCAGATCGAGAAATCCCTTATTGCTAAATGGACTATCAAAACAAACTCTAAAGATAATCAAAGTATCAAACCTATGGAAAAGCTGAAAATCTTTAACAAGAATAAGAATGTTGTAGGAGATGGAATCATAGATTCCAAGCATGTGCAAGTGGTTTAATATGGTCAACCTTCTAAACTGACCAAAGGACCCATTCAGCCACCTCCCAAGCATCATATTTTCACTCCGCTTAATGAGTCATTGTCTACCATACTGAAACAACTTGAGGCAGCTCATATGGTAACATACCCAGTGACACAGCCCTTTGATGAAAATGTTCCCAAACCTGCCTGGTACAAAGACCATGAATATTTTCATATGCATCATGTCAAAGGACACAAAACCGTTAAATGCCTATGGCTTCGCTATTTCATTCAAGACCTCATTGATAATGGGGAAATTGAATTCGATAGACCAGAGAAAACCCAAACCCCAAATGAAAAGATGGGGATCTACAAGGAACCTTTCCCTAAACATGGAAAGGCTGAGGAGAGAAATCCAGATTGAGGGGATTCATCCAAGAATTATAAGGTGGCCAACTATTTATATACTAATACTGACAATCACCACTATGAGTCACTCATTGGGTGTATTCATTCTCCTCATGACCATATCAATACCATATGGATAAAAGGGAAGGATTGTGCTGTGGTAACAAGGTGCACTCATCTCAAAATCCCCAAACCTTCTCCTGTGACCACACAAGATCATAACTATAACCTCCTAGATCAACTTGAGAAGATGTCTTCAAAGATTTCTATCTTGGATATTCTCAAGATATCCATGGTCCATAAGGACATATTGTATAAAATCCTTCAAGGGTCAGGAGTACCTTTAGAAGTAGATCCTTTACATCTACAGGCTGTGGTGGCAAACATTGCACTGACTGAGTACATATCCTTTAGTCATTAGGAACTTCCTAGCGAAGATCCGAAAGATAACCTTCCCTTGTACATCGAAGTATTTGTTACCCATAAGAAGATCAAACGGGTGCTTGTGGACAATGGGTCGGGTCTTAATATTTGCTCATTAAAGCTTATCAAACAATTGGGACACAAAGAGGATGACCTAGAGGCTCAGATAATCACCATAACTTCTTACGACAACACAGAGAGGGAGTCAGCAGGCACAATCACACTACCTATAGAGGTTGGGCCTACTTTTTATAATACGAAGTTTCATGTCTTGGATTTGGAACTTCCATAAAATATGCTTCTCAGTCACCCATGGATTCATGCCATATAGTTCGTGCCTTCCACATTTCATCAGTGCATCAAGCTGAAGCATGAGGGACATACTATCACAATACGGGGAGACCCAAAACCTTTTGCTCACTGTAGAGCCCTTAACAGCTTTGCTCACAAAGGTACATTTGCATGCCCTTCAGCCTATATTGCAATGCCTTTTCAGTCTAAGGCCATAGAATCATGAGTGGAATCTGATTTTCTTAGTTCTTGTACTCAAGATGCATCTACATCTACCTCCCCTTTCAACTCTTGGGAGATGAAAGTCTTAGAGTACGGTTGTGTTGGTTGGATATTTTGTCAATCCAAAATATGAGGTTCAACCACAGTATATGGGATTAAATCCCTCCTCAAAGACAGGTGAGGCTTCCTGCTTATTACTAATCTAAAACACAGCAAAACAATATATATAGTATTCACACTAATCTAACCATTGGGGGTGGGATAAAATCCTGAAATCCACATCCACATGATTCAAAGGTATTGCTTTCATAAATGAACTGAGTCGGAAACTATTACAATGAAAGAAGAACAATGGAAAGGAAATGAGGAGAAACATATTTTCTTTCGAGTAAACACAGAGCACGAAATAATCATATGGGCTTTAGATCATAAATATAATGTTCCTGAAATGATTAGAAACACTAAGGTGCTAAACAAAGATAGCTTAAGATTATGGACGTAAGAACAATGTCTTAAGAAATATATATCCCACAACACAAAGTTTGCAAAATAATATCAACTCCTATTCTTCACAATGATTAAAAGAAAACACAAATTTTTTCTTCTTTCTAATAGCTCCCAAAATTTCAAAAATCGACCTTTTGGAATGCATAAGCATCCCTTATTTATAATAAAAGGAAACAAGAGAAAATAGGATAAATCCTAAAAAATAGTGTTCTTTAAAAAGAGTTCTATTTTGCTTGACTCTCACGCAGGAGACCAAGTCAAAATTTGCTTCCTATGTGACGAAACAGAAATGAAAAAGACATGTCAATTTCAAGATTGAAATGACATGAAACATCAAGACTTAATCTGAATCATCATCTTTCGCTCCTTCATCTTTCTCTTCCTCCAGCTAAGCCTGTTTGTTCTAAAATTCTTGGAACTTTTGAGTTATGCCTTGCATTTCATTTTCATCAGGCGCAGTGGAATGATCATTCAAAATTTCACAGGTTTCATGGGTATCACTAGCACTGCCGGGAAGCTTTTTCAATCTTTTGCTGAGCTTTCTCAAGGCCTCCAAAGAATGTTCAATTCTTTCAAACTGATCAATGATCTCAATACCAAATCCGTGCGTTGGTTCATGTTGAACAGACTCTTGGACTTGTTTGAAAAGATCATCTGCTGATAGGATACCTGAGTTTCCAACTGACACCTTTGGACAAATCTTCAGCAACTCTTCTTCCAGATCACTTTTTCCATCAATCAATTTATCCCTTGATTCTCTCAACTTACCGCAGGCTTTGTTGAGAATATTTACTTTGAACCTGATGGCTTTGGTCAGCTGGAAATGCTTATCCGTATGTGGGATGATGCCTTATTCTACCAAGAGATGTGATGGTATTTGCTTTAATACCTGGAGAGATTCAAAATTCAAATCAAGATGTCCAATTTCTTGAGAGAAATCATCGTCCATCTTCTCTCCATCCTTCTGAATGTCCCCCAAAGATTGATGAACTTTCACAACATCTTGAATCACTTACTTCCCCTGTTGGAGTAGCCTTTGGATCCATTCATTGACCACCCTACCTTTTTTATTAATCTTCTCAATTGTAGGCACTGATGAGAAATCAAATCCGACAGGGACAGAAGAAGATGGTATGGATTCAAGGGGTTTTGAGAGTTTAAGCAAAACCTCAATCAACTGCTCCACCTTTCCTTTAAGCTCATCTCTGTTGTCTTTTGTTTCTTTAAACTTTTGACACAGCACATTCGTAACATCCCATGCATCCTGTTGTGCCCCTTCTGCTATCACTTTTCCTAGAGCCACCCTGGTTATCTGATAATCAGAGGCTGTTATGTCCTCTTTAGTTTTGTCAGTTGCGGGAGAGGCGATCTCTGCGAACTTATCCCCTGAAGTGTCCACCAAAACCCTTGAAACTATTTTAGGTTTCTTGGCTGATTTAGTAGTAAAAGCCTTGAGTGAGCTGAAATCAAAGGTTGGTATGGGTACAATCACCTTCCTCTTCCTCGAAGTTTGCTCGAGTAACCATTGCGGCATATCAGAGGGAGTTGTCACTGTTGTAGAAGTTGGTATCATACTCTCAAGGGGAGAAGGTTCTACTAGTGGAGAGGGAATAGTCACCAATGTGGTAACAGATTCAGCAAAAAGAGGCACATGAGGGGGCGTGTTGGTGATTACTTGGGTCCCAGAAGAGAGGGGTGAGAGTCTAGAGAAGATACTGGCCATGATTGAAGAAGTGGATGGAGAATGAGGAGGTAGGAGTGGTTGTGAGGGGGGAGGTACAGGTTCAGACTCCAAAGCCTGGGATGTAAGAGATAAGGTCTCTTCAGTCGGGCAATCAACAAATGATGAAACCAGAGGCTGGCTTCCTTCTCCTTCCAAAGTAATTTCTCCTATTTCTGGTGGTGTTGGTGATTTTGGGACATCCACCATTTCAACTGAAGAGATAATTGAAGAGATTTCCCTTTCTTTCCTCTTTTTGACAAACTTGACCTTTGTAGGCCCCTTAGAAAATTTTTTGTCCTTTTCCTTTTTGGAGGGCCCCACCTCTGAAGCAGCCAACTTTGAAAACTTATCATCTTTAAAACTCATTCCCCAAGAGGAGAGCCATGCTTTGGTGCGTACAAGAATCAGAGCCAACCTATCTATAATAGAGGCTTTTTCACTGATTGACCAATCAATAGGTGGGAAAACATATTGATCTTCATTTAGTCCATCATAGGAAAGATCTAGAACACTTTCATTGTCACTAGTACCTTCTGGTAAGTCAGCAAGCTCAAGTGTTTGAATCTCAGCAAGTGTCAATTTGCTATGATCCTTTCTACGAACAGTAACCTCATCACATAGGTCAATCCAGATGTCTTCTATGCTTGGTCTGTGTAGGTGCAGGGTTCCATACGCCCTGAGGACTCCTCGAATGTCAAACCCATCTCGGGGCTTCATATGCTTCTTCAACTTGTCCTGAAGCTCATGGATGACATTTCTAGCTTTGACCACTGTCGAACAAGTGTATCTTCTAATAGAAATTGGGAAAGATACAACAGCCTTATGTTTACTTTGTCGGAACTTGTGGAAATCCAACAATTGCCTAACCAATTCCATCAAGATCAGTTTATCCCCTAGATATCGGGGCATACAGAAAGGATCCCCTGAGTACATGACTACCCAAAGATATGTGAACTTCTTGAATTGCAAGAAGACATAACCCCATTTGGAAAATTCAGCCCAAGCCTCATCTGAGATTCTTGTTTTCCTCAATTCAGGGTTTAACCTACAGATGTTTTCATAAAAGAAGGCGTCATTTACCCTTCTGAATTGGTCTTGAGACGCTTTTCTTGTCAGTTGAGGGAAGTACTGATAAACCTGGTTCACCGTCTTGTTTCCCTTGATATCCAACCCGAGATAGTTCCTCATCCCGGCTGCTGCATAGGTGACATACGAGGACATATAAAACTTTCTTGTGGACAAGACTGTTCTCATTTGGGAATCTATCTCATTACTAATGAGAGTGCCACAATCAATCCCTTGTTGATTCTTCTTGATGGTGATCATGAATTGATACATCCATCATTGGAAAACATTTGATTCAGGTAAACCAAAAACCTGACTCAACAGAGTGATGATGTCATTGATTTCCTGAATGAAATCACTCCTGGGGATAAGTCTTGGAAATCTGGAGACAGCCGGTTTGGCTTTGATCAGGAACTTCTTATTTACATGCTTGATACAATCTTCCTGATCGTTATCCCAAGCTTTCTGAGCTAACTTGATATCTAACTCTCCATATTCTTCAAAATTGCGTAGTTTGAGGAGGTCATCAAAGTAACCTCCTTCTAACTTGATCACAACTTCTCCCACCTGATTTCTCACAACACGGGAAGCAAACTCATAACTGGAAGCGCAGGCTAAGATGAATTTAGGGCACTGAGTAGACATGGGAAAATGCACTGTAAGAGGTAAACCACTATTGGCTATCGATTTCATCCATGGAGTTTGGGAGGAACTCCTTACCCTACTCCAGAAATCCTCAATATCTATATTTCCGAGCTCTGTATCTCAGATGTCATAATTGCAATCGATATATGATGGAGACTCCACCTTTCTGAACTTGTATTTCATCCTTCCTAACTTCTCAGTCTTTTCTTGTGATGGACCAGGGTCTGACATGAGGGATTTTGAAGGAAGAGAATTTCAGAGATCAGGAGATGTTGCAAACTGAGAAAACCCTAACCTACTAGAGATGCCGGAAGGGTGGAAAAACCTGACACACTAAGGAGGATGTCGAGGGGTCTAGAAAACCCAATGTGCTGAGGATGTCAGAGACTTGAGAAAACCCGGCACACTGAGGATGTCGGAGACTTGAGAAAAATTGGCACACTGAGGATGTTAGAGACTTGAGAAAACCTGGCACACTGAGGATGTCAGAGATTTTGGAAAGTCTGACTCTTCAAACTTTCTGATACATTGCGGATTTTTGATATTACACAGCACCTTGCGAAACCTGAGAAGGGGGAATAGGTTTTTTGTTGATTTTAAAACATGCAAGTTCTTTCTTCATCATTTATATCCAAAACATATTTTGATTACAACAATATTCCGAGAAATAACACAAAGTGATAATTCCAAAGAGATAAACCCTAAAACAGAAACCCGGTTTAAGAAAACAACCCCAAAAGGAAAAAGATAAAAACCCCACAAACCTGGTAAGAAAATGGGAAGAATTCCATACATAATAAATCCATAAAAACCATGAACAAAGAATGAAGAGAGAGATACCTTCAACCAAGGCAAGGAAATATTGAAAACGGGGAAATTCAATCGGGCATAGGCGACTTTCGGATTTCGAGGTTGGAGAAGCATGCGCGAAAAATCCACGAGCTAAAAATACGTCCGGTAAAAATGACGTGGAAATCTGCATATATATAAGAAAATTTTCAATTAATACACTTCAGCTGGCACGTGCCAACTCACCCGACAACTCAGCATTAACGCCATGTCAGCATGCTCGGGAGGTCTGAAAACCCAGCACGAAGGTGTTTAGAGAAATTCAGGTTTTGGGTTGCGGAAAACAATCGACATGAAGCATGATGCTTAAATGCTTCAAAGTTCTGAAAACCCGACATGAAGGGCTTAGGCAATTCAGGTTTCGGGTTGCGGGAAACAACCGACATGAAAGCATAATGCTTAGACGACAGACATGCTCCGATGTTCAGAAGTTCCACAAACCCGACTCACCTTAGTCGATGCGGGTTTCAGGTTTCGGGGAACACCAGACATGAAACATCTAAAACACATGTTGTCCTGTCGGTGAAACCTCGAAAACCTGATTTTCTTTCATAAAGGTAATTTTGTAAAATCAGCTCAAAAATTTCGTAGGGTTATCTGATAGTTTTGGCGTAAACTCAAAACTAAGATAATAGCTGGCTCCAGTTGGGGACTTTCTTTGTGATATCAAAGGAAGAGAACTCAGAATCTCTGGCTTTATCCATTGGGCTACAGAGTCAGAAAAGAAGAAAACCAAAACAAAACAAAACGAAGAAAGAAAGAAGACCAAAATCAAACACACAACAAAAATTAAAGTATGTACAATGCAAGAGAACATCTTGCATTAGTGATGGAACAGCTTTAGATGTTGTCCGTTGAAAGGAAAAGGGAGTAACCCTCCATCCAAATATGATAGAAGGAAACTATTTTCACCACTCAGCTCATGGATCTTGAAAGGTCCTTTCCACAAAGAATCAAACTTCCCGTGCATTCCTTTTTACTCCCTCCTCTTATCCCAAAGCAACACCAGGTCTCCAATCTGGAAATTACGCTGCTATGATTTCTTTTCAAAAAGTTTCTTCACTCTACTCTGATGATCTGTGATGCGATCAACCACCTTGCTTCGTTCCTCTTCTATCCTGGCTAGGTACATAACCCTCTTCTCAATATAATTTTGAAAAGTCACATCTTCGACTGCTTTTTCCAATTGTAAGGCTGGTAATTTTACTGAGATAGGAATCTCAGCATCAATCCCGTATAGTACTTGGAAAGGAGACATTCCTATAGCTCGCTTTGGGGTAATCTGATCAGCCCACAACGCGTCATACAATGCTTTATGCCATTTCCTCTGGTTTTCATCTACTAGCTTCCTAATTATAGTGACCAGATTTTTGTTGCTGGACTCAGCTTGCCCATTTCCTTGAGGATAATAATCAGATGAGGTGAGCCAAGGTGATTCCAAATCCATAGCCAAATTATGTCATCTCATGTGACGAGAAATTAGAGGCATTATCAGCTACAATCTTGTGAGGCACACCGAATCTAACAATTATATTTTCTTTAAGGAACTTGCAAACAGCTTCAGAGGTTTCTTGCTTGATTGGTGCAGCTTCCACCCACTTGGTGAAATAGTCTGTAGCAGTCAACACGTAATTATGTTCGACATTGGAGGCAAGATTCAATGTTCCAATGAAATCAATTCCCCACTGGCGAAAAGGTTCTTCAATCACTACAGGCTTCATGGGGAGAGTTGCTAGCTTGGGACGACCAATGAAATGTTGACAAGCTTCACACTTGGACACCCACTCTGCTGAATCCCGAAAGAGAGTAGACCAATAGTACCTAGCCCATAGGTTCTTATAAGCTGTTACAGAGGATGAAAAATGTCCTCCGCATGCTAGGATATGGAAGGATTCTAACAACTGTAACTTATTGTGATTTATCAACACAACACAGGAAAACACCATCAATACCTTTCTTGTATATTCCGTTATCCCACAAAAGGTATCTTGCAGATCTCAACTTGACTGTCCTCTTCTCCTTTTAGCTTAAATGCGGGGGGAATTCACCATAAGTTAGAAAGAAAGCAATATTCATGTACCATTCATCATTTGTACTCACAAAAAGCACCATGGGCAAGCTCTAAAGAAGTATCTTGAGTCTTTTCATACTCTGCTTCAGAATGATTTTCTGCAATCAATTGGCACAGGCCCCTTCCTCGTACCAACTTGGTAGGTCTCATGTCCAAGTCGTACTCTTGAACTTTAGCTATCTAAGTACCTCATTGACTCCCCAGCTCTTATTGAGTCAAGATGGATTTAACGGTAGTGTCGAGAACGAGAATGAGGGTATGGGAATTCATCACATAGTACCTGAAATGTTTCACCGCTCGTACCACTGCAGAAGAATGCTTTTCAAGTTGTGACATATTTAATTCGATGTTCCTTCAATGGGAAGCTCATAAACATGATGGGAGCTTCAATTCCTTCCCCATTCTCCTGCATCAGGATGGCTGACACTGTGTGAGCAGAGGCGTAGCTGTACATGATGAAATATTTTTTGAAGTCCGGACATACTAGGATAGGAGCGCAAGAAACTGCCCTTTTGATTTCTTCGAATGCAAGCTTCCCTTCTGTACTCCATCGAAATGGAACTTTTCCTTTCATCATCCCAAGGATATCCTTGGTTTTGTCAGCAAAATCAGGTACAAACCTTCTTAGGAAATTGACCTTTCCGAAGAAAGAATGAACTCCAGTTTTACTTGTGGGTAGGGTAAGGCTCTGAATGGCCTTTACCCTTTCTGGGTCAATTTTGGTTCCTTCTCTAGTCACGATATGACCCAGTAATTTTCCTTCAGTCACTCCAAACATGGACTTCTTGGGATTTAATGAAATCCCGTGACGCCTGCATCTCAAAAGTACTTGCTCTAAATGATCATAATGATCACTCCGTTTTTTAGAGAAAATGGTCAAGTCATCTAAATACACAACTATGACCTTGTCCCATCAGGTCTCTGAATGCCAAGTCCATAGCTCTCTGAAAAGTGGCTCCAGCGTTGATCAAGCCGAAAGGCATCCTCCTGTAAGCAAAGGTACCCCATGGGGTTGTGAAGGCCGTCTTGTGTTGATCCTCCGTAGTTACCTCAACTTGATTATATCCTGAAAATCCATCGAGCATGGATAGCATTTTTGATCCAGTAACAGTTTGTAATACCTGATCCATGATAGGCAAGGGATAATTGTCCTTCAGCGAGGACTGATTCAGGTTCCGGAAGTCAACACAGATTCAGATTTCGCCATTCTTCTTCCTGACAGGGATGATGTTAGCAATCCAAGTGGAGTGATGGATTGGAAAAATAATCCTAGCATCTAACATCTTCTGGATTTCCGCAAGGATAGTTCCTGAGATCTTGGGATTGTAATGTCTTTGCTTTTATCTGTACGGCTTCACATCAGGCTTCAAAGGGATACTGTGCTGTACGTCTTTGGGCTTGAAGGATTTTAAATCTGCATAAGACCAGGCTAACACATCCATGTATCTCTTCAAGAGTGAAGTGAATTTCACTTTCTCCTCAGGGGAACAACATTTTCCAATATTCACCATCCGAGGTTGATTAGAGGAACCTAGATTGATTTGATCTACCTCCGAAGAAGAAGCTCCTTCAACTTGCCTTTTGTTTTGAATAAAACGATCATGCTTGTCAAAAAAACCCTCCAGAGAAACCAAACCTTTTGGTATCTTGTTGCCTTTAAGCTGGATAAACTCACCATCAACCTCTTGATATGGATCTGAGATAGTTTCACGGAAAGCTGATTCCGAACCTTCAAAATACAGCTCACTGAAATTGTCAGCCTTTTCTAGAAAATCCAACACCTGTTGATCATCATTGAACACTTGCCAGTGAGTCGCATTATCTGGGATACTAGGGCGGTACAAAATCTCGATAGAGTACGTATCTTGTTTGAACTGAGGATGAGGAAGAAGGAGGGATGCAGACAAGGCCAAAGAATCAGCCTTGTCGTTATAATCTCTCAAAACTACCTTAATAGAGAATGCATCAAAGCATTCTATACTATCCCAAACTTTGTTCCTGTAATGTCTCAAGCGATCATTTTTTACCTGATAGATTCCCCTTGACCTGGTTGACAATCAGCTCCGCATCCCCCTGGACCTTGAGATTTCGAATTCCCTTCTGTCTGGCCATTTCTAATCCTAATAACAGAGCTTCATACTCAGCCGTGTTATTAGTATTATCAAATTGCAACTTGTAAGCTGATGGGAAAATTTCGGAATTAGGAGATATAAGAACTACACCAGCATGCCTGATCCGGTGGATAGAGCAACTACCATCAAATTCGAGGGTCCAAATAGCATTGGGATCTTCTTCCTTGACATCTACAGTGGGTATCTCTGAAGTCATGAAATAATTTCCGAAGCTAGCATCTTCGAAAAGAATTTGAGCTTTAGGATCATCTGATTTAGTTACCAAATACCTCACCTGCAGTTCAGGATGGAGAACCTGATGAACCCCATTGACTGGGATCTTGGCTTTGGTCCAATCCATATTAATCTCTCCTCCGACATCTTTACAAAAACCTCTACCCAAGAGGATACCGTAAGCTGCAGGGATATCAGCAACTAGAATGGTCATTTTCACTCTCTTTTCTGGGAAAGCAACGAATGCGAACTGTGCATCTTTGATTTGACCAATCAAAGGAACTTGTTTGGTTTCCATAGAGTAACACCATCCATATGACTTAGTCAAAGTAAGCCCAAGAGCATGGGCTACTTTTGATGGCATAACATTGTCGGAGGCCCCTGAGTCGATGATGCAATTGCTGAGTTTAAACCCATTTATAAGTAAAGACAAATAAAATGGTTCAATCTTTCCCGAAGAAGAAGCAGAGGTCAGATTGTTCTGAGATGGGGATTGAGTAGGATTTGGAAGGAGACCTTTTGAAGGTGATGGAACAGCCGCTTTACTTCTGATGAATTTGGCAAGTTTTTCGAACTGTTCAGGATTTGACTGAAGGTATTCTGCTTCTGACATTTGGATTTTGGTTCTTTTTGCATGATCAACAATGTCAAAAGTAGTATAAGAAGGGGTGATGGTAGGCTCAGTTCTAATCACATGAGCTTGTGCTGAGGCACTGATCTTAGGAGAAAGAGAATAAGGAGAAGTTGCCTTTTTGGTGACTTCTCTTTCAGTTTGTGCTGAAATAGGAGTACCTCTCTTAACTATGGCTATGGGAGGTTCCTTATTCTTCTCCTTAGTGTTTTCAAGAGGTTTTCTTGGATTCTGAGATTGGGATCGAGTGAAGACAGAAAATGATTGACCATCTGGCACACATTCATCTTCATCGTATTCCAAATACCCAATGCTGGAGTCACCAGCCGAATCGTCATAAGACTCATCGGCATATCCTGAAGCTTCAAAAGCCTCCGGAGAATCTTGTTCTTCTGGTTCTTCCTCTTCTTCAACTATTTCTACTGCCGCATTAATAGGAGGAGCTTCAATCACTAGCCTCGGTTGAGTAGGAGTTAATCGCAGCCTATCCCTTACAAGCGCACCATTGTTGTTATTGAAATTCCATCTAGGGATATCCTGATACGGAACATTGTTCACCTGCTGAGACATTTTCTTTTTTAAAGCGATCAAATCATTAGCCATTTTTTGAAACATAGGATCAGTATTACCTTGAGAAGAACCTTGATTTTTGAGTTTGGGTATGTCTTTCTTGATTCTTCCAGCCAAAATAAGATCATCTTCTATTTCAATAGTTGTTGACTGAGCGACAGCCAAATCTGGGATAACCGACCTTCTTAATAAAAAGCTCACATCAGGAGGCTGAGCATTAATGAAGAAGCATTTCTGATTTTCCAGAGTCGGTACAGCTATTTCCGGAATCTTCTGGATCAGCTTATTAAACTTTGCCATGAAGTCCCGCATGGGTTCATGAGATTCCTTCTTCATATGGGTAAGTTGTGCTAACAAAGCATGAGAATCTTCGGCTGGTTTGAAACGTGCTTCGAACTTGGTCCTCATGGTAGCCCAGTTTGTGATGCACACATTCGGAAGGTGATAAAACCATTCAGCTGCTGCACCATGCAACGTTTCAACAAAGAGTCGAACAGAAACATCTTCGTGAGCTACTCCAAGGATGCCGCACGCTACAAAGAAAGATGCAACGTGTTCATCAGGATGCTGCTTCCCATCCCCATTGAACTTGGGAATGTTTTTACGTGATCCATGTGGTAACTCATGCAATGGTGGAGTTAAAGAAAGAGGACCAATAACTGCGCCCCAAGGCACAGGTTGTACTGCCATCCTTCTGAAAAGAGTGCGTATAGGGATCCGAGTATCAGACAAGAGTAATGCACGACAAGTTGTAGATGCTTCCCGTTCCACGGGGATCCGGTTTCTCCGAACAGGCGAAGAACTTCTGGTTTGGTTAGAAACAATGTTGTTGGGGGACAGGCTGAAATTGTGTTGTTGTAGCAACTCAAAGAGTGGGTCAATTTCACCTTGGGCTCGGCGGGACCGAGTGAAGATCTTCCTGGCCAGCTTGAACTGGGAAAGAGACCTTGTTAAAAATAAGGCAAATACGGAGTCGCCAGACACCAAGAGGATAAGCTTTATACTATAAATCCGTATTCCCCAACGGAGTCGCCAAAAACTGTTGGTTGGATATTTTTTCAATCCAAAATATGAGGTTCAACCACAGTATATGGGATTAAATCCCTCCTCAAAGACAGGTGAGGCTGCCTGCTTATTACTAATCTAAAACACAACAAAAACAATATATACAGTATTCACACTAATCTAACCATTGGGGTTGGGATAAAATCCTGAAATCCACATCCACACGATTCAAAGGTATTGCTTTCGTAAATGAACTGAGGTTGGAAACTATTACAATGAAAGAAGAACAATGGAAAGGAAATGAGAGAAACGTATTTTCTTTCGAGTAAACACAGAGCACGAAATAATCATACGGGCTTTAGATCATAAATATAATGTCTGAAATGATTAGAAACACTAAGATGCTAAACAAAGAATAGCTTAAGATCATGAACGTAAGAACAATGTCTTAAGAAAGATATATCCCACAACACAAAGTTTGCAAAATAATATCAACTCCTATTCTTCAAAATGATTAAAAGAAAACACAAAGTTTTTCTTCTTTCCAATAGCTCCCAATATTTCAAAAATCTCGACCTTTTGGAATGCATAAGCATCCCTTATTTATAATAAAAGGAAACGAGAGAAAATAGGATAAATCCTAGAAAATAGTGTTCTTTAAAAAGAGTTCTATTTTTCTTGACTCTCGCGCAGGAGACCAAGTCAAAATTTGCTTCCTATGTGACGAAACAGAAATGAAAAAGACATGTCGATTTCAAGATTGAAATGACATGAAACATCAGGACTTAATCTGAATCATCATCTTTCGCTCCTTCATCTTTCTCTTCCTCCAGCTGAGCCTGTTTGTTCCAAAATTCTTGGAACTTTCGAATTATGCCTTGCATTTCGTTTTCATCAGGCACAGTGGAATGATCATTCAAAATTTCACAGGTTTCATGGGTATCACTGGCACTGCCGGGAAGCTTTTTCAATCTTTTGCTGAGCTTTCTCAAGGCCTCCAAAGAATGTTCAATTCTTACAAACCGATCAATGATCTCAATACCAAATCTGTGCATTGGTTCATGCTGAACAGACTCTTGGACTTGTTTGAAAAGATCATCTGCTGATAGGATACCTGAGTTTCCAACTGACACCTTTGGACAAATCTTCAGCAACTCTTCTTCCAGATCACTTTTTCCATCAATCAATTTATCCCTTGATTCTCTCAACTTACCGTAAGGCTTCGTTGAGAATCTTTACTCTGAACCTAATGGCTTTGGTCAGCTGGAAATGCTTATCCGTATGTGGGATGATGCCTTCTTCTACCAAGAGATGTGATGGTATTTGCTTTAATACCTGGAGAGCTTCAAAAGTCAAATCAAGATGTCCAATTTCTTGAGAGAAATCATCATCCATCTTCTCTCCATCCTTCTGAATGTCCCCCAAAGATTGATAAACTTTCACAACGTCTTGAATCACTTCCTTCCCCTGTTGGAGCAGCCTTTGGATCCATTCATTGACTACCCTTCCTTTTTTATTAATCTTCTCAATTGTAGGCACTGATGAGAAATCGAATCTGACAGGGACAGAAGAAGATGGTATGGATTCAAGGGGTTTTGAGAGTTTAAGCAAAACCTCAGTCAACTGCTCCACCTTTCCTTTAAGCTCATCTCTGTTGTCTTTTGTTTCTTTCAACTTTTGACACAGCACGTTTGTAGCATCCCGTGCATCCTGTTGTGCCCCTTCTGCTGTCACTTTTCCTAGAGCCACCCTGGTTATCTGATAATCAGAGGCTGTTATGTCCTCTTTAGTTTTTTCAGTCGCGGGAGTGGCGATCTCTGCAAACTTATCCCCTGAAGCGTCCACCAAAACCCTTGAAACTGTTTTAGGTTTCTTGGCTGATTTAGCAGTAGAAGCCTTGAGTGAGCTGAAATCAAAGGCTGGTATGGGTACAATCACCTTCCTCTTCCTCTGGAGTTTTCTCGAGTAGCCATTGTGGCGTATCAGAGGAAGTTTCCAATGTTGTAGAAGCTGGTATCATACTCTCAAGGGGAGAAGATTCTACTAGTGGAGGGGGAATAGTTACCAATGTGGTAGTAGATCCAATAAAAAGAGGCACAGGAGGGGGCGTGTTGGTGATCACTTGGGTCCCAGTAGAGAGGGGTGAAATTCCAGAGAAAATACTGGCCATGATTGAAGAAGTTGATGGAGAATGAGGAGGTAGGAGTGGTTGTGAGGGGGGAGGCATAGATTCAGACTCCAAAGCCTGGGATGCAAGAGATAAGGTCTCTTCAGTTGGGCAATCAACAAATGATGAAACCAGAGGCTGGCTTCCTTCTTCTTCCAAAGTAATTTCTCCTATTTCTGGTGGTGTTGGTGATTCTGGCACATCCACCATTTCAACTGGAGAAATAATTGAAGAGATTTCTCTTTCTTTTTCTCTTTTTGACAAACTTGACCTTTATAGGCCCCTTAGAAGATTTTTTGTCCTTTTCCTTTTTGGAGGGCCCCGCCTCTGAAGCAGCCAACTTTGAAAACTTATCATATTTAAAACTCATTCCCCAAGAGGAGAGCCATGCTTTGGTGCATGCAAGAATCAGAGCCGACCTATCTGTAATGGAGGCTTTTTCACTGACAGACCAATCAATAGGTGGGAAAACATATTGATCTTCATTCAGTCCATCATAGGAAAGATCCAGAACACTTTCATTATCACTAGTACCTTCCGGTAAGTTAGCAAGCTCAAGTGTTTGAATCTCAGCAAGTGTCAATCTGCTATGATCCTTTCTGCGAACATCAACCTCATCACGTAGATCAATCCAGATGTCTTCTATGCTTGGTCTGTGCAGGTGCAGGGTTCCATACACCCTGAGGACTCCTCGAATGTCAAACCCATCTCGGGGCTTCATATGCTTCTTCAACTTGTCCTGAAGCTCATGGACAACATTTTTAGCTTTCACCACTGTCGAACAAGTGTATCTTCCAATAGAAATTGGGAAAGATACAGCAGCCTTATGTTTACTTTGTTGGAACTTGTGGAAATCCAACAATTGCCTAACCAATTCCATCAAGATCAGTTTATCCCCTGGATATCAGGGCAGACAGAAAGGATCCCCTGAGTACATGACTACCTGAAGATATGTGAACTTCTTGAATTACAAGAAGACACAACCCCATTTGGAAACTTCAGCCCAGGCCTCATCTGAGATTCTTGTTTTCCTCAATTCAGGGTTTAACCTGCAGATGTTTTCGTAAAAGAAGGCGTCATTTACCCTTCTGAATTGGTCTTGAGACCCTTTTCTTGTCAGTTGAGGGAAGTACTGATAAACCTGGTTCACCGTCCTGTTTCCCTTGATATCCAACCTGGGATAGTTCCTCATCCCGGCCGCTGCATAGGTGACATATGAGGACATATAAAACTTCCCTGTGGACAAGACTGTTGTCATTTGGGAATCTATCTCATTACTAATGAGAGTGCCCCAATCAATCCCTTGTTGATTCTTCTTGATGGTGATCATGAATTGATACATCCACCCTTGGAAAACATTTGATTCGGGTAAACCAAAAACCTGACTCAACAGAGTGATGATGTCATTGATTTCCTGAATGAAATCACTCCTAGGGATAAGTCTTGGGAATCTGGAGACAGCCGAGTTTGGCTTTGATCAGGAACTTCTTATTTACATGTTTGATACAATCTTCCTGATCATTATCCCAAGCTTTCTGAGCTGACTTGATATCTAACTCTCCATATTCTTCAAAATTGGGCAGTTTGAGGAGGTCATCAAAGTAACCTCTGTCCAATTTGATCACAACTTCTCCCACCTGATTTCTCACAGAACGAGAAGCAGAGTCATAACTCGGAAGCGCAGGCTAAGATGAATTCAGGGCACTGAGCGGACATGGGAAAACCCACTGCAAGAGGTAAACCACTATCGGCTATCGACTTCATCCAAGGAGTTTGGGAAGAGCTCTTTACCCTACTCCAGAAATCCTCAATATCTATATTTCCGAGCTCTGTATCTCGGATGTCATAATTGCAATCGATATATGATGGAGACTCCACCTTTCTGAACTTGTATTTCATCCTTCCTGACTTTTCAGTCTTTTCTTGCGATGGACCAGGGTCCGACATGAAGGATTTCGAAGGAAGAGAGTTTCGGAGATCAGGAGATGTTGCACACTGTGAAAACCCCGACCTACTGGAGATGCCGGAAGGATGGAAGAAACCCGACACACTGAGGAGGATGTCGAGGAGTCCAGAAAACCCGATGCGCTGAGGATGTCAGAGATTTGAGAAAGCCTGACACTTTGAAGATGTCGAAAGATTTGAGAAAGTCCGGCACTTTGAAGATGTCGGAAACTTGAGAAATCCCGACACGCCAAATCTTCTGGATATACTGCGGGTTTTTGATACTGCACAACACCCTTCAAAACCCGAGAAGAGGGAATAGGGTTTTTGTTGAATTTAAAACATGCAAGTTCTTTCTTTACCATTCATATACCAAACATATTTTAATTACAACAACATTCCGGGAAATAACACAAAATGATAATTCCAAAGAGATAAACCCTAAAACATAAACCCGGTTTGTAGAAAACAACCCAAAAAGGAAAAAGATAAAAACTCCACAAACCTGGTAAAAATGGGAAGAATTCCTCACATAATCAATCCATAAAAACCATGAACAAAGAATGAAGAGAGAAATACCTTCAACCAGGGCAAGGAAAGATCGAAAACGGGCAATTCAATCGGGCACAGGCGAGTTTCGGGTTTCGAGGTTGGAGAAGCATGCGTGAAAAATCCACGAGGTAAAAATACGTCTGGTAAAAATGACGTGGAAATCCACATATATATATGAAAAATTACAATTAATACACTTCAGCTGGCACGTGCCAACCCACCCGACAACTCGGCATTAACGCCATGTCAGCATGCTCAGGAGATCCGAAAACCCGACACAAAGGTGTTTAGAGAAATTCGGGTTTCGGGTTTGCGGGAAACAATCGACATGAAGCATGATGCTTAGATGCTTCAAAGTTCCGAAAACCTGACATGAAGGACTTAGGAAATTCAGGTTTTGGGTTGCGGGAAACAAAAGTTCAGAAAACGACATGAAGCATGATGCTTAGACGACAACCGACATGAAACTGATCTTAGACGAAGACATGTTCCGATGTTCGGAAGTTCCGCAAACCTGACTCGCCTTAGTCGATGCGGGTTTCGGGTTTCAGGGAATACAAGACATGAAACATCTCAAAACACATGTTTATCCTGTTGGTGAAACCCGAAAACCTGATTTTCTCTCATAAAGGCAATTTTGTAAAATCAACTTAAAAATTTCGTAGGGTTATCTGATAGTTTTTGGCGTAAACTCAAAACTGAGATAACAGGTTGTGGAGAGTATAATGTTTTGTAGCCTCTCTTAGGTTTTGACTTATCCTTATCACAAAAGTCTAGGGGTTGACCCAACTACCATTTCAGATGATCTCGGGATGAGTAGACTATAGGGTCATTCCTACCTGGAGGGTTGCTAGTGGAAGAGAAATTGTTAGACCCACCTACAACTTGGGTTCCAGAGTATACCCAGCCTACTTGCTACCAGATTCTCAGATATGAGAAGTCTAGCCACATGATGTATTCCATGGGCTATAAAGGTTTAGGCTATGGTAAAAATGAATAGGGGCAGAGGGAACCAGTCCCTCTCCCACACTTCAAAACAGAGAAGTATGGCATTGGAATTAGACCCTATGGGGCACATCCTAATGATCAAGATGCTACCTACTCTGAACGTGAGGATAGATCTGACTATATGGATAGCGATACGTATTCCCATTATAGCCTATACGAGGATCTTACCTCCACAAACCTATTTGCTGATATTGATATCCTTACCATCACACCCACGGAACCTACTATTGACCTTGTCTACCCTTTCCTAGTCAAATGGGACCAACAACATCACATACCTGTATATTTATTTGAGAATGATGAAGCCATTACAGATTTCATGGGTGTATGGGATTCAATTCCTATTGGAGACCATAAAAATGGTTTTTCCAATGACCTAGATACCTACGCATACTTTGGAGAGGAAGTTGAGCTTTGTGGTCAGCAAAACTTAAGAAAACGTGAGGGCAAAAGTTCTAAAGAAAATCCTCCACAAAAATTCAAAGTCTAGGTCGCATAGTGAAAACCTCTTTGAGGCACTGGCAGACCAACAGGTGGAAAAGACAATAGACAATCAAAGTGACCAAGCTGAGGATGAAAATCTCGTGGAGACATCCTTGGCCGAAGACCTTAACCTTCTTCCCGATCCTACGTGTATGGAGGACCTATCAAAAATGTTGGTTGAAGTAACTATTGATGTAAAAATCGGTACAGAAGAAGACCCTAAGATTGTTAAACCGGGAGCTTTGCTCTTAGCACGGGAGAAGAAAACATTTACAATGTTGTTGTAGGAATTCATTGATGTATTTTCATGGTCCTATAAGGACATGCCCGGCTTAGACCCAACTTTGGTGGTGCACAACTTAGTTGTGCATGCAAATGCTAAGCCTATTAAATAGAAGCTCAGGAAAATGTACCCAAGAATGGCCCTCTTGGTCAAAGAAGAGTTGGAAAAACTACTAGGAGCTAGATTATTCGACCCATTGACTACTCAGAGTGGATTTCAAACATTGTTCCTGTGCAGAAGAATCCTGTCAGGATCTGCATTCGTATAAATTTACGGGACATAAACAAATCATGTCCTAAAGATGATTTCCTGCTACCAAATATTGATATGATCGTTGACTCAATAACAGGGTATGAAATTATATCTCTTATGGATGGATTTTTAGGCTATAATTAAATTAAGATAGTTGAAGAAGATCAACATAAGATGGATTTTACAACATCTTGGGGTACCTTTTATTATCAAGTGATGTCGTTTGGTCTCAAAAATGCAAGGGCTACATATCAAAGAGCAATGACCATGATCTTTCATGATATGATCCATAACATCATGGAGGATTATGTGGATGAAATCTTGGGGAAATCCAAGACAAGGGAGGATCACCCTGTCATATTGTGGCATATCTTTGAACACCTTCGAGAATACAAGGTTTGTTTGAACCCCAAGAAGTGTGTATTTGGTGTCCTATCAAGAAAATTGCTTGGGTTCATTGTCTCATAGAGAGGGATCGAGGTAGACCTTGCTAAAGGTGTCTACTATCACAGAGATTCCTCTTCCTAAAGAACATCAAGCAGCTACGAAACTTACAACGAAAAATACATGATATACACTGTTTCATTTCTCAACTGTGCTAGATAAGTGCCACTCATTCACTCACCTATTGAAGAAAGGATGTTAACTTTGTCTGGGTACTAGAGGAGCAGTAGGCCTTTGCGTCCTACTCAAGAAATATTTGGCTAATCTGCCTATCCACATGCCACCAAATTCTGGTGAACCTACTCCTTCTGTACATTTCTTCCACTCAATTCTCTATTGTTGAACTGCATTGTCCAATACGGCCTAATTCACAAAGAAAATGTAGTTTATTACCTCAGTCATACTCTCATTTTCTATGAGATTAATTACCCTCAAATTGAGAAGGCTTTCTTGGTTGTTGTTTTTAACTTTCAAAAACATTTGCCATTACTGACTCCATACAAAGAATAAACTCATATCAAAGGTTGACCCACTAAAATATTTGTTGTCTAAGCCCACCCTCACTGGTAGAATGGCTCATTGGATCATTCTGTTAAGTGAATTTGACATTGAGTTTTTGTATCAGAAGTTAGTTAAGGGGCAGGTCTTGGCTGATTAGTTAGCTGAAGGCATCGTTACAAGGAACTGAACCACTGAATCTGGATCCTTCAGATGCTTCATTGCTTTATATTGAGGATTCCTATCATGTGGCTAGGTACACTTTGATAGATCCTTTACTTTTCGTGGTTCAGGGGCAGGTGTGGTGATAATTACTCCTTCTGGGGATCCTATACCTCAAGATTTCCACCTAGGATTCCCTTGCACGAAAAAAATTGCGGAAGTATGAAGCACTCATCGTAGGGATGAAGCTTGTTATAAAATGGGACATCTGACATGTCAATATTTTTGATAATTCGCAGCTGATTATCAAACAGGTCAACAATGAATATAAAGTTAATGATGAGAAACTACATCCCCTATAAGAAGCTGGTGGATTACATTAAAAGAATATTTTGTGTGCATCACCTTTGAGAAAATTCCAAGGGGCACAAAATAAAACAGCTAACGCTATGGACAACCATGGGTTCCATGTTACACATTCCTTCGAAAAACAATGACATGTCCTTCTTTGTGGAGAACCTACGCCAGCCTGCGTATGATATATCAGAGTCTTGTTTGGCTTGTGAATTTGTTGGTCCCCATTCCCCTTAGGTATGAACTTATCTTCAACTACCTCAAAGATAATACATTTTCCCCTAACATATCCTACACTGACAAACAAATCCTTATTTTCCAAATAGCCCTGCTATACTCTCTTAGGAGGTACACTTTATCGTCATTGCTACGATGGGAATCCATTATGTTGTCTAGATGTGACGGAGTTGGTCCAAGATATTAAGGGGGTACATGAAGGAGTGTGCAGAGCCCATACAAATGGGATGGTTTTGGCTAAGAAATTATTTAAGAGTGGGCTACTATTGGCCCACCATGGAAACTGACTGTTGCAACAATGTCAGAAAATGTGTACTTTGTCAAAAGTATGGAAATTTCAGCCATGCTACTTCACAGCCATTACAACCCATCACCACCCCATGGCCTTTTTCTAAATGGGGACTAGATCTGATAGGAAAGCCTACTCCCGCTTCGTCTGATGGTCATACTCATATCATCATAGCTACAGAATACTTTACAAAGTGGGTAGAAGTTGTTCCTTTGACATATGTCATGGGTTGCTCAGATCTCAAAATTTATCACGAATCACCTTAGCTATCGGTATCGCATTCCTACTAGTTATAATTACCGATAATGGAAAATATCCTTTAAGAATAAGATAGTGAAAGACCTTTGTCATAGGTTTCAAATAAGGTTAAGGTGGTCCACACCCTATTACCCTCAAGGTAATCAGACAAGTAATAAGATACAAACAAAACCTTGATCTGCATCATGGAGAAAATGGTGAGTAAAACAAGTCGAAACTGGCATTTGTAGATTCACCCAGCCCTTTGGACTTATAGGACATCTATTCGCACACCTGCAGGTGCAACAACACACTCCTTGTTATTTAGAATAGAATCCATCATCCCATTGAAAATTGAGCTTCCTTCCCTAAGAGTTTCTCTTAGGGATTATTTAGATAAAGATGAGGATTACAGAGTAGCTAGGATTCGCAGAACTAGAGATACTAGATAAGAAGCACATTCGCGCCCCTGAATCACCTAAAATTATATCAGAACAGATTCTCTTGTAGTTAAAATAAAAGGATCATACCTTCATCAATTTGAGGTAGGTGATTTAGTCATGAAAGAGAATTAGTTCAATACATGAGCAGAAAGAGAAAAGAAGGGAAAGTTCAAACCACATTGGTTAGGACCATATGTCGTTATGGCTAAATATGGTACTGGAGCATATAAACTTGCCCATCCTAATGGTGATGAACTTTGGGAGGCTATGAATGCCATGCATCCTTAAGTTTTTCTATTCTTAAGCATGTTGCGGAGTTTTTAGAAAAACATGAAAATACAAAAAAAATTAAAAAATCAGAAAAAGAAAAAGAGAAAACATGTCATCCATTTGTGAAAACCATGCAATGGTGGCACTATGGGTAAGTCCTTGGGTGAAAACTAGGTTTCCGGCACCTTGGGAAGACTCATTGTTCATAGGAATCTTGCATCTCAGGGTTACTTTTTCTTAGACTAGGTTTAGTCCTACATTTACATCCAAGTTTCCTTGTGTGGTATGCTCTTTCCTGGCCTTGATCCGGATTTTTCCCTTCAGTTAATTTGTGAAGGGTTGGTCTTTGTTTATCTGTCATCTAATGCTGGGGGAATTTTAGCAAACTTCACCTTCTTGTTTATACACACATGGCATCTGCGCTGGTGTATTCCCCACCTAATGCTGGGGGCATACACATTTCTCGGTTACCTGTGAATAGCTTCAAAGGGTTAGAAAAACTCAAAAACATTCAAATATTGGAAAACACAAAAGCATTCAAATATTGAAAAAACTCAAAAACTTTAAAATATTGAAAAACACAAAATCATTTCAAAACATGTCAAAATACTAAACAATAGAAAATTGTTTCATGTAAAAAGACTAAACGACATAGAAAACTGTTGCACCAAAATAAATCTTGCAAAAACATAGCTTTAGTTTACTTGCTTTGTATTCCCTACTTTTATTATTTTCTTGTGTGGTAAGTTTCATTTTAACATAATTTCTGTATGTTGTTATCTTGTCTTGAACATACTTTTGTAGGTTCTTATCTTACTCTATGCACTAGATTATATTCTGTTCTGTACTTATGCACTGTTGGAGGTTAGTATGGTTCTTTATTATGTTGATTCTTTGTTTTCTTGTTTCTTAGATTGGTTAGTGCATTACTTGTGGTTTTTTGTGACATAGGTATTGTTTTGTCATCACATCATCACATATCCATCCATATCATCACATCTAATCATCTATACATCATATATAAACAAAAATGCTAAGTGGTACATCATGAATGTATACTAAGCTAATCATCACATATTGTATCATCAAATGGGGGCAAGAGGGGTTATGCGCATGATCAAAAATATATTCCCCCCCCCCCGCACCAATATCATCATATAATCCCATTTGGTATGCATCAATACAATGTCACATGAGTAATAAATTTGATATCATCTAAGGATCTATCATCTACAATGCAAAGCACATGTGTATATATCGAACAACAAAGATAACATACATACAAGTGCTGAATCAAATAGGCATCCAAAGGTACATCCATAAGTACTGAAGAAAATCAAACACAATGTACATCATCGCATAAACACATGTCTTGATCCAAAAAGATAGTCATCTATATATACATGTGTGTCATATACATCTGTATCATCAAAAATGGTATACATGAGTGTTATATGTCAAAAAGTCTTCATCAAAGGTGTACATCAGAAGTGCCTTCATCTAAGGCATACAAAAGGAAAGATCTATACATCGATCATAAGTACAAAAGCCTTCATCAGAGGCACATATATCAAAGAATGATATGAATAAAATAATCGTCTATACATGGGTATTATACATAAAAAAATGATACTACAAAGCCTTCATCAAGAGGCCAATAACAAAAATGTATAACATGCATCAAGGTTGGCTCGAGCCCTCTGTGGGACTGGCTAGTCTATTGCATGGGGGAAACAAAGAATGACCTCGGCTAGGTCTGAGTAGGTGGCCCTTGTGGCTACTCCACTGAAGCCTGTGCTGTCCCTCTGACCTCATCTGACCTCTAAGATCTAGTTGACCTGTTAGAATGCTGACTATATGATGGAGCTCCTGTGCTCCGCTAGAATGGCCTCATAGTATAAGTTTTTGTAGTAGGAAGATTTGCCCTCTACGGTGGATAGGTATCAGATAAGCCATGGCATAATTACCATCCCATCTGTGCATCAAAAATGACACTATCTCTGTAGTGACCCTAGTTATCTCTTCCTGCCCCACGTCCTGCTCCACCCAGAGCCTATCTCGCTATGTAACAACTGGTTGAAACTACACCTATAATTGTTGGTGAATACTCACGACCTAAGCCATCTGGGCTGCCAGCTGTTGTATATGCTCTAGGTGTCTTACACCATCACTCGTCTAATATAAGGCCTGATATCACTCGTCTATCATAGAAATCACCTATGCGTGGGCCTAATCCCGCTCAGCTATCACAGTATCCACATCAGCTCAAGCCTGATCTTGCTTGGCTGTCCTCTACTATAACTACTACTGTAAAGTAGCTGTCTGTGCAAGGCCCTGAGACTACACCTGTGGCTGTATCGGAGGATGGAGCTTTGCAGGTGCCTCTACATATGCCTCTCCCTGTATATCTAGTTGTGCAGATGCCTCCATTTGTGCCTCTACCTATATGTACCCCTGAATGGGTACCTAAGCCTCTGCCTATGCCTCGGGATGCCTCGACACATGTGCTGCATCCTATCCACCATGGGGCAGCCCTTCAAATGGATCATCTCGTTGGTGGACTCCTACATCACCCTCATCATCACTAGGATCAAGACACTCATCGGGTGCTATCACTCCTGCTACCCATGTTACCTCTGGAATAGTGAGACAATGTGGTAAAAATGAGGCATACCACTCCCAGTAATTAATGGTTGTACCTAGATCCCTAATCTATCTAGCTAGATCCCATGGCTACGGAGCCACATGTCAAAAATTAGCCCTGACACGTGCCACCTATATGTGTGGCCCAAAATTAGGATGCTCACAGTCATGGCGTGTGTACTACATAGCTGGTTGTGGCACTCCCTGTACTCGACCGAACTGCCGCTGGCACCTATCAACTATGTACAGCTCAATAATGTATCTATAGATTCCTATAATGAAGTTCTCAACTGTGCAAACACTGAGATCTACTACATCCTCTGCCCACAAAATGTGCCTGTAAGGCCTCCATATAATGTCCCTGTCAATCAGCTCATCGAACTCACCCCTGTAAGGGTAGACGCTGCCAAGGTGATCTCATGGATCCCCACCAACTAGGGCCCATGCCATGAAATTCGGCTCCTCCGGTATACGAGCACGTAATGTGCCTAATGGGCACCCAATAGCTATGTGGTCCCAGGACCAAATCTACAACAAAGAGGTCGGCCCCATCGTCTTCTGATGGTGGTATGTGATCAAGTGAAGATCCCAGTATAAGTGGGCTAGTATGCACTGACCCCAGCAATAACACTCCCCACTAAATATCCCATGAACTAGGGGTATCAAGCCCATCAGAAATGAAGTCCCCATCTTATCAGTGAGAAAAAACCCACTGATAAGACACATGATGTAAAGTGGACCCCGATGTAATGAGTGGTCCATTATACACTCATGCATAGCTATAGTCAAACCCTCATGGGGTATCTCATCTCGATCAAATAGCTCACTCAGCACTGTGGTGAGCAGTCCACAATCACTTGAATACTCGATCAATGTGCCTATGATGGGCATGTGCAGGATCCTCCAAACATCCTCTAAAGTGACTATCATCTCCCCTGTCGGGAGCCAGAAATACTGACTCTCATTGTGCCACCGCTAGATCAAGGCGGAGAGGAGTTAATGGTCTAATGTGATCGATGGCATCTGTGAGACGGGGTCTAGGCCTACCGCCTCTAGAAGAACTCTCATCAGGCGTTAATCATGCCAGTGCATACACCCCTCTAGCTCTGCAATATGGTAGTGACGCTCTCATGTCTACAACATGGGCAAGCGTCTCTGCATAAGGTCAATCAAAAATTCAGCTTCTAAGCAAATTCTTCTAAGTCCTACCTATCCCTTTTGTTTGGATTCACCCAAACAGTCAAATTTTTTCTTCTAAGTGTCATTTTTTCACATTTTTCTAAATTTTTCTTCTACTCTAGCGCACATGTGTGTCCCTTTGGGCATAGGTACCTGTGTTTCCACACATGCACATGTGCATGTGTCATTTTTAATGCATATACCAACATGTTGCATGTGTGTTTTTGTTTCAACGCGCGCACACATGTGTCCTTTTTGACGCCTGCAACATCATTACTCATGTGCGCACATGTTTTCATGCTTGTGCATGTGCGCAGGTGTGGTGTGTGCATGTGCACCATCTATTTGATGCATGTGCATGTTCCTAAGGGCGTGTGTGCCTACCAACTAACTTTCCTTTCCACATGTGCACATGCTGGCATGCGCTGAAAGGGCACCTGCGCCACCAAAATGACACATGTACCCACGTGCATGTGCGCCTACACTGGCCTACCCCTAATTAACCTAATTAATACATGTTTAACATTAAATGCATGCATTAATTACAAAATTCACAAGGAGGGTTGGGGTACTCACGAAGCGCCCATCGTCAGCAACCCATAGGTATTCACAGACTCAATCAGCGCATCTTTGGTGTGCTCATGCTCTCAACATCATCCTCGTAGCTATCAAGGGCTCACAGTAAAAAATCAGCAGGGGCTCGGTAGTAAATGATTCGGTCGCTGTGATTTACCCCACCTTGGAAGGGGTATATTAACCCGTTTTCACTCGTCGTGATGCCTGGAAGCTCGCCGTGATCACTAGGATCACTCTAATTCTTCTTCTATCCACCATGAATGATTATTTTATTTTTAAAATAATTATTTTCCCTCCTTTTTCATCGTATTGGGGTATTTTTTCACTTGGTACCCCTTTCTTCTCCCTAGGGCATTTTTGTTGCTCCTAGGTGATTTTCTTCTCTACACTTCACCGAATAATTATTTTAAATGATTATTCTACTAATTTTTCATCCTGTAGGGGCACTATTTGTCACTTGCTCTCTCTTTCTTCCCCTGGGGCATTTTTCTTGCATCTGGGCACTTCACTTCAATTCTTCTACTTTATTCTACGTGGTCACCATCCACCAAAAATTGAAAAAAAAAAAAGCAAAACCAGTATATATCCATATTAAAAATCCAAACAAAGAAAAAATTCCTACAAAAATCCAAAAAATTGTAAAAACCTACAAAAATAGGTAAACTTTCTTATTGCAGCTAAAACTTGTGTCCAACACATGGTATTCTTTCCATATCCTGCTAATTTGTTTCGCATCTTCACCGATATGATGACTTGTGGATCACCAGATTCACAAAACATCACAAATCTAGTTGCTTGCTTCATCTATACTGGGGCACATTTGGTTTCCTAGTGTTGTTTTGTTGCGTACAAAGCTTTCTCCTTGGACCTCGTGTCCATCATCATTTCCCCTTGCATGTATCCTTTCTTGGGGCATCATTTTTAACCCTTGTAGCCAATCACGAACATGTGGATATCTTCAGCTTGATTAACAAAACATTTGTACAACTGCCTTGATTGTTTTTGGTTGAAATATGTGTGTTGGTACTTGTTTTCCCTGTTAAATAAGTTTGTTTTTCTTCTCGTATTGCATTGCATTTTGTATGTTGCATTGAGTTGGTACTTTGAGCAATGGATAATTGTTTGTAGTCTAGCTTTTCATGTCATTCTACTTTTTTCATATGCTTATATTTTTAATAAGGACCGATGATGTAGTTCTTTTGGCAATATGATGACACAGAATTTGTTCAGGTGCAAAGGCTCAAGGCTAAGCTCTTCTTCCCCTTTCTTCATATTTCTTCTACATCACATCCTTCCCTATTATTTTATCCATTTCTCACCTTTTTTTTCGATTGTCGATCATCTTCCTTCATCACCCCATCGACACTCGAGGGGGCATCTCTCCCTCCTACTAATTTTTCTTCTACCCCTTCAAAATTTTCATCCGTCTACTATCTTTAAAGTGGCATCACTTATGCCACCCCAAAGAGGGGAAAATGTAGACACCTATAATTACGCCTGAGCAATTTAAATACTTAAAATGTGTTAATTATATCCTTTCACACAAATTGATGACATATCAACAATAGCGCTCATCTTCCCTTCCACTGTCGTTAATTTATTACATTACACTAACTAATTAAGTCGCCTATCCAACACATACCCTAGTTAGCGACCCTTTGTTAATTAACACCTTCTATCTAGTCTAATTAATTATTATTAATAATTAGCATCCCTTCTCATTTAATCAATAAATTACTATTTAATTGATTAAATCCATTCCTAATGGTCCAAATTACACTAACATCCATCTAAAAGCTTATAAAAGCTTGCATATGTATTAATTAATCATCTTGATTAAATAAATACACCCCCTTTATCCACATGAGCCACTAAAGGACAAACTAAACCCTCCTAAAGTTGACTTAACCCTATCTAAACCCCCCTTATCCATAACTAACTCTACATCTCCATTTAGTCCCACATTCATAAGGATGTGTTGAATCCTTTATCCCTTGGGCTATATAAACAACCCTCCCTCTACTTCTACACTTACACCTAAACTCTCAAGAGACAAAAGAAAGCACATAGTTTCATACTAATAGCCTTTTGTCATTCTTGAGCCCTCCATCCTCCATTCTTGAAGAGCTAAGCCTCACACCTCAAGCATCCATTGAAGGATCAAAGCAAGCAAATATAATTTGATTGCCATTGGACTACTTAGATTCATTTTTAATGTTAAATTAGGAAATTTAGGGATAATAGAGTTCATTAATTTACATTATGTTTTGATCATTTCAAAGTTGTAATGTTGAGGGTAGGACTTGCTTATTTCTTCATCATGATGGGCCCATTTCTCATTTCTAGCTAAGTTAAGAAGCTATTTCTAGGTGGTAGTTTCTTGCTTTAAATTTATCTAAGTTATAGAAATACTTGTACACACTTAACGCTAAAAAATGGCACAGCGTGTACGCTAACCAGATGGATCGACAATACAACAAGAAGGTTTACGAGCATGAAATATATGAAGGGGATTTAGTCTTAAGACTTGATAACTGGATAGACAAAAAGACCGGCGAAGGGAGAAAATTCAGAACCAGGTAGTTGGGTCCATATCGAGTGATAGAAGACTTCAAAAATTTAGCATTTCATCTATGTACGCTAGAAGGTGAAGAGTTTGATGAATATGTAAAATATCTTACCCTGAAGAGGTACTACACATAATCCATCTACATTTTCATATGTATATTACTGCATCTACACTGCATTTTCATCTACCACTTCATTTTATAAAATTTGTGATCAAGGGACTTATTCTCATAAGCTACTCCTAAAAAACTTCTAAAAACATTGGAAAAACATTCGAATCATATCTCTTCAAAGTTTTTAAGGTGTCATCAATTGTTTTGAAATCATTTCATCAGTCCAAACAGGATAAGACAAATTTTTGATCATAACCATACCAAGGCATGCATACTTGGTTCTACTTTGGGTCTCTTTCTAGGATAGGTGTTTTTTCCTATAGTCTATTCTCGAAGCTTCATGGTGTGGCATCTATCCCATACATATCTCTTTGGAAATAATAACATTCTAAAAAAATTTCCTGAAATGAATAATTCAAATGTAAATCCACAGAAAAGTTTTATTTTACACATTTCTTTTCGCTACCAACCTTTGGTGTTGAGCTTGCATCTCCTACTAGTGATGTAGGGTTGGGAAAGGAGGGGAATTCCATTACTCACCCATGCCTTGTCAATGGTGATGAGCTCATGCTGCCTAATGGTAGCATGGGAAAAGGTATAGGGGGTCTCTTTGAAAAATTTGAAAATTAGAAATGATTCGTTCAAATGTTATGAAACCATAAGTCATAAACAAAGTGAGTTAGATGTCCAAAATTCCAAAAAGAGTTCAAAACCCTAAGCCAAATTTTGTCAACCAAGTGGCCATCTTCGGATCTAATTCTAGATAAACTGGAAACCAAATCACATTCTAAACTATGAAGTAGCTTGAGTAGGGTAAGATTGTGGTGTCTCAATTTGGTTCTGTCAATTCGTTGTCTTTCCCTCATCATTATCATTCAACAAAGTTTTCATAACTTGCACTCTTCTTGGTTCTTGGGCTTGAGCCCTTGCATCTTACTAGTTACATGGAGTCAGGAGTGAGGCAAGTTCATTTTATTATCACACCATTGTATCATCATGTTTTTCCCAGACAATACGAAGTATTGAAGGTTACTTAAAGAAGCTAAAGTTCAAAATCATGTTGTTCTTGCATTATCATATATTAGCATTAAAAAATAAAAAAATAAAACATTTTTTCATCATTAGCATCCATTGCATACATTCTGAAAATCATTAAAAATAGGAAATTCTACACATCTAGAGTACACATGAGAGATAAGCTAAAGGAAAGTAAACTCAGATACTATGGAATTCTGAACCAAAATTAAGAGTTTGTATATAATCAAGGTGTGTCATAGTTTTGTAAAATTCCATCACGCTCTAGGTGTGGTCAAAACGCTCACAATGAGCCCAAAATATACAAAAAAACTATATAAAAAAATGGTGTCAAAGAAATAAAAATCCCAGTGGCTTATCAATCCCTGTAGGATCCCTCGGATGGTGTACGGACACATCTAGGGCTCATACTATGGCTGTGATGACACTGGGAGTGAACTGAATGATGTGAGTTCTCATGGTGGCATCTGATTCTCATGGCCTCACTGTGAAAATGACTCCATCTCATCAAGTCTTCATTAGTCTTATATCCGGCCACCTGGGTATGAAGGGAGGTGACTATCTCTGCTACCCTCCAAATGGGAGAGAACACATCAGTGTGTCAACCAACTGCTAATCATTGGCCTAAGTCCATAGTTAACTCAGCTTGAATCTTCCCTGAGGGGATCAGTAGGGTGTCCACGTACACCCATCGAATGAGCTCTCACCACTCATGCATAGACGCTGCAAGTAAGGACATAAGAAAAAATGATGAGTTATAAAAATTAAAAAAAACACAAACAAAAGGATAATACCAAAGCTAACATGGAAAATTAACTAAAAAAATCGAGAAATGGGTATCAAATGTACTCAGATCTCCTGGCATCCACGTAGGGTCAGTAGTTGCTATTACGGATGTTGTTGGTGGCTACAGGGCCTCCCTAAAGCCAAAGGCATGACATTTTCTGATCACTGACTTGTCATCCCCCCTCTAAGTGTCTCTTCTAAGACCAGCATCTCTCTCTACACTTGCCTCCTTGTGTGTTGCTCTGAGCATCTCCTGAGTGGCATGCCAATCAGGGTCATTCTCCATTCCCTTTATATGGGCTACCTCACTAACCTCTACATCACCCCCCTCATCCTCCTCCCCAGTCTCCTCTCTGACTGAATCCTCCTCCATCTCATCCCTTGTATGCTCCTCAAAGTCAGATTCCACATCAATAGGCTCATCCTCCTCTCAACTATGGGTAGTAGTGGCCGTAATATGGAGTAAGGGAACTCATGGGATACCAGCTGCCCATCAATCTCAAACCACATGCTTAACTATAATAGGCACACCAAGGGTAGCCAATGTCCATCTGGGATCTCCTCTAGGGCCCCTCCAGGCCTCCTAAATGGTCCTATAGACTAGAACCACTAGAGGAAGCATGTCAATGTATGGGAGGCTAAACTACTGAGGGACCCGATCAAATGGGTGAATCTCTAGTCTCCCGACCCTATCGACCAACTGACCCATGGAAGAGAAAGCTACCATTATCATAACCTCCTACCCCCATAGCCATGTCATATCCTGATATGGTGTAGCAACCATGTATGTGGTAGTCAGAGAGGCCACTCACTGGTATGGTGTTTTGAGAACTGACATAACCATCCACCTAGCCACCCAGACAGCCCCTTGATCCAAAAATGGTATGCCCCTACCATATGGGGTTATGTGATCATATACCCAGCTCATGATAAGAGTAGGTGCCTCATTGACTACCCCTGTAGTAAGATTAGCCTATATAAGTCATGGTAGGTAGTCCCTAAAATATCCACTCCCCAGGCATACATGCGGTCATGGTCCTCAATCTATGTGATGATGGGAGCCCAACTGTATACAAGAGTGTCCCATCCCCTATCCTCAATCAATCACGAGGGTAGGATACCCATATTGGCCCTCCAGATGATAGGAATATATGTAGTAGTAATAGACCAGACCTTCATCCCCTTCTTCGAGCCAGATGAGACAATGGTGTCTACCATGTATGCAGCCCACTATGCCATCACTTCCCTGGACCCCGCTATCTCTAGAGTAAATGTCCTCCCAAGAATTTGGAGCCGAAGGATGTGGTATACATCCTCCAGACTGATGGTCCACTCACCCCTGACACCTAGAAACCGGAAGGTGTTCCGGTATGTGTCCCAGTAGGAAAATAAGTCACACAAGATGTGAATGGAAGTAGTGACGTGGGGCACCCGTGCTATCCACCAGATGCCCTCCCTCTGTAGTATGTCCATGTCATTCTGGGTCAACCGATCCAGAATCCTAAGGAGCTAATCACACTCCCTCTCACGCTTCCAGCGTATATAATCCTCCTTCTACATCCTCCAAAACATGGGAAAAGAGAAAGTTAGCAACATACATCAAATGATAAGTTCATCAAAAACATATAAAAACATTGAAAATCCAAAAAAATCCAAGTTATCGTACATTTTGGTCATTTTGTTTAGAACCGCAACCCAATGCAGGGTAGTGGTTCCAGGACTTCCCCCCTGGTAGGGTGGCGGTCTTGAGTCGATTTTCCAAAACATACCCTTAACCCTAAAAATGCTCAAAAATGAAAAAAATGACCATTTCTGACAAAATGAAAGAATTCCCTATAGGTGCCCCCCCTTAAAGACTCATTTAAATTAAGAAAAATTTAAAATAGTCTGCCCTATTTGAACTTTTCAACATTTTTACATTTAGGGTATAAAAAGACAAAAGATAAAATAACTAACCCTAGACCACGTCGACCAATATCCCGCTCATCGAGGTATAATGGGTATCCCACAATGATCACTTTGGTTGTATTCTCATCGAAAACGGTTAACATGGGCCCAGAGCTCCAAATTCACCAAATCAACTATGCGTAAATGAATTGAAAAATGCGTTGTTTTGATATATATATATGTGTGTGTGTGTGTGTGTGTGAGTGTGTGTGTGTGTGTGGTTTTGACCTTGTTTTGAGTGTATGTTTTACAGGCTTGGATCGTAGGTGTAGGTATATTTATATATCCCCACACAAATGGTAAGTTCTCTTGTTGTTTTAATTTAGTGTTTATTCTTCGATATTTTATCTATCTGCACTCGATTTTTCTTTCCTCTTGCAGGCAACGGGATCTTGGACGACGAAATTTTGACACACGAGCATGTCAAATATAGCTTGTAAATTCCTATTTCAGGAATGCCATAATTGGATTCTATGTCTTACGCCTTTTCATGGCTAAGACTCTTCTCCGAGGGGGCAATATGTATGCACCAAAAATTACACATGTTACATTGTCATAAAACAGTTACGAGAACCCCTAATAATGATTCAAAATCCTTTCAATAAGGTGTTCAAGCTCCAAAACCCATTTTCAGTATATATTTGTATCCTAGGCATCCCTACTTAGCCTCCCCATACTTTTCCCAGCTCTTCACCTCTTTCTGTGCATGTTTTTGCCTTAAGTGTCAGGACTGCCACCCTGCCTGGGTGACGGTTCTGAAACCTCCACCTAGGCAAGGTGGTGGTCTTGCCCGCTTTTTCCAGATTTTGTCATGAGTGTTGTTGGTGTCCATCTGGATCTTGCACCATTTTTCCCTAATTTTTCCTTTGATCTGTGTATTCTGAAGTGATTTTTCTCTTGAAATGGATGATGTGAAGTTTTATCTCCATATTTAGAACTTGCATTGTTGTAAAACTATTTGTCATGCCCCATTTTGAAGAAGTCTCCAAGTGTGCCCTGTTTTTTCCCTAATTTTTTCAAATCCGTGGGCTGTGCCATTTTTCCCGATCATGGAAGCTCAAAAATTATTGATTTATACTTATATGCCTTTGAAAATCTAAATCCATGATCGTAAATCTACTTGGAGCCTGGTTTTATGTGAAAAATTTTCCATCCTTAGCAAAAAAATCAGATTATGGGCATGACTGGTAATTTTTTATGTTTTTGACGGTTTGATGGGCGTATTTTACCGTCAATTTCTTCCTCGGCATTTGGCAGCTACGTGGCTTCTTCTAATTGGTCAAGGGATGTTGGGAAAATGTTTTAAACTTAGCAATTTTTTGCATTTTTGCAAAAGGGCCATTCTGGTCCCATGGCTCCGCGATGTTCTAATTGGTTCTTTTGTTGCTTACGTGGCTTCGTTTGATTGGATGAGGTGCAAAGGATTTATTTTGAGAACCTTTTCTTTTTGGCTATTTTGGCAAAAAGTATTAACTCACCCTGTGGCCCCGCCAAGTCCTGATAAGCAAAATTGAAGTAGCGGAGAATCAGAAGTGGATTTGTTTTGTGAAAAAGATTAAGGTTACAAAACAAACCGCAACCCCACAGTGAATCAGAAGTGGACACGTGGCAGATTTGAATAGTCAAAGTAGAATAGCGGATTGGCGGAATACCTTGGGTATTTTTGGCTTTATGTTATAAAGTTGTAAAGTTTTAAAAAAAAAAAGCGTAGACCTACCAATGCGAGGATGATGGAAACGTGTCATGTTTGCGTCAAAGGTAGGAAGGAAGGCTAGCGAAGGACTTAGAGGTTTTTTGGCTTTTTTTTGGGGAAAAAGGTAAAAGTTGTAGAAAAGCCCACATTTCTGCCAAGGAAAAATTTCATCCTTAGGTCGGATTTGAAAATGGAAAAATGGAGTTTCGGGGTTATTTGAGGTTTTTTTCCTTTTAGGGTAAAAATGTTAAAGTGTTGAAAAAGTCCACAAGCTCGCTAAAAATATGATAATCCCTTATTTGAATCAAAAAGTGGAGGTGCGGGTTTTTGGAGGCAAGTTAGAAATTTTGTCTTTTTGAAAAAATGAATTAAGTTCTAAAAAACAAGTGCACCCTAGCCAAAGTACTTAAAGCCTATTTTTAAAAAAACAAGGCAGATAGGTGGGTCGCTAAGAAATTTTGAAACTTTTAAATTTTTTCCTAAAAATATTTAAAGTTATAAAATTAAGCACGGCCTCGACAAAGAAGGGCATTTGAAGCTTGCACGGGTCAGTGGGCCGCCAGAGAAAAAAGGAAAATTTTGCCTTTTTAGCAAAATAAGTTAAAATCATGAAAGAGAGTCATGGTCCCACAGTGAATCACAGAGGAACACGTGGCAAGGTCAGAGGCGGATAGTGCGGGGTTAGTGAGAGAATTTTGTAATTTTTCCTTTTTGGAAAAATAGGTATAAAGTGAAGAAATGAGGTGTGGATACGCTGAGACCCACATCAGGAGCTAAAAGTGGAAAGACGGAGTTATGGGGAAAATTCAGAAAAAAAAATTTTACAAAAAAGAAGTAAAATAGCATAATCGAGCCGTAATTCCACTGGGACCTGCATTGGGACACGTGTCAAGATTGTTTTCCAAGGGCGGAGGGGTGGAGAAAAATGTCAAAATGTGACCCCAAGCCTGTTTCCAATCACATTTGTCCACGTGGAGGGCTCATATTAGAAGTTAAAAGACAAGATCAACGTTAGCTATGCATTTCATCAATTTGGCCCCCATTTGAGCTCCAAGATGTTTGGAGATGCGAGTTTTGCATCAATCTTCATCAAATTTTTTCCAAATTCATGTCGTTTTGGTCTACAAAGATCAATGGAATCACTTTGAAGACTCAATTTGTAAATCTAATATGCTTTTCAAAGTGAAATTTTTCTCAGCCTCGTGAAAAACATGAAATGCCAAATCCAAATTTGCAGAGGGAAATTTCGAAAAAGATAAAATGATGAAGGGAAAGGGGTCTACATGCACAAAAGATGAAAAACGTGCCTCCAAATAGAAGAATGGTGTGGATTTTTGCAATGATTCGCATTTTTGAGGAACCTGGAAACTTTTGAACGTTTTTCTGTTAAACGTCCCTTTCTGTAAATCATGATGGAATTTTGCAAAAAACTTGATGCTTAGGATATTATTTTCTTGGGAGAGAAGGCTTGAATGTAAACAAATGATATATAATGCATATTGGAGATATGAAAATGGTCGGGATTTCATTTTCACGAGAAATTTTTGAGAAAAACTCATCTTCTGAGAAACCTTTCTGAGAAAACCTGGTTAACTTCTTCTCTGTTAGATTTTCATTCATGTTGAGTTGGTTTACAAGTGTATAGCCCATCAACATGCTCTGAGATTATTTGAATAACTCCCCCTACTGATGAATCAGATAATTTTTTTAGTTAATTTGTGTTAAATCTTTGGCAATTTTGTGTTTATTTCACTTTCAAAATGTCTGCAAGTAGTATTTTCTTGTTCCTATTGCAATCTTGTATTAAAATATATTTGAATCAAACAAATATTCATCCTTGTGATATTTTAGTGGCATCTGGAATTTAATTTTTTTCAAAAGATCTTTCATCTGGGAATGAAATAAATGATTTAAAATCATTTTTCTTTCATTTGTTGACAGAGATTATTTGTAAGCCTCTGGGTGTACCTCAGGCATGATTGATCTTAGATTTTTATGTTTTATTGGGTCTTTTTAACTCAAGAATTTTTGTTAAAGTCTCAAAGATTGTGCGAAAACGTGTAAATATAGGCCTCCATTGATGTACAGCTTCTGGTTGAAGGAATGTTTTAATTATTTTGAAGCTTTCTGTTGTTGAGTTTTCCATTGTTCTAAAGTTTCTCAAAGATCTAGCAAATTCCAATCTATCTTGTTAATATCCCACCAAGAAATTATTCAAATAACCAATCGTACCCTGAACTACCCATGTTTTATCCTATGTATGAACAAAATGCAAAATCTCAATGTCAAAATATGTAGAAATAGATCAGGATTCCAAATGTCTTCAGTAACCTTAGCCTTGTGTTTGAAAATATCTCCTTATTCTTGAAGTGACAACTCGTGAGAGTCATATTTGGTGTGTTGATCATATTTTCCCAAGGTCTTCTATATAAAATTTGTGTAAAAGAAGGACTTACCAGCATTCTTCACTAAACAGAGGTTACAAAATAGGTTCTCTTACCTTGGTTGAAAACAACCTAAAATAGTTAAGATAAGATCACATCCTTTAAAGGTGCTACCCACTTCTTTCAAATTCGGAGTGCTAAAAAGTCAGATAAATTGCTTCCCCAGCTACAAAACGACACACATTCATTTATTTGTCTCTCAATGTCTCATTCAAATTTTGATGCTACTCAGTTCTTGAAGAAGGATTAAATCTGGGTACCAACACGCTTCTGGCGTCGCTACCGAGGACTTTTTGAAAAATTTGAAATATTTGGATACATATCAAACCTTGTTAATGTTTCTTGCAGTTCTGTGTGTCAATACATTGTTGATTGTAACCATCATTCTCAGATCAGATCTATTGAGCTTTGTATGAATCTAGTATTAACTGACACTTGATAGGTTTTTCATAGTGTATTTTCACAAAGTAAGGTGAAAATCCTTAGTGGTGACTCCATGTTGTGTAAATTCTTAATAGATACCAGTGTCCTAAACTATATCAAGTGATATTTGTCATTAATTTCTACAAAGATGAAAGGAAGAAGATATTTCTTCAAGAAAGACCCTAGCAAAAATTTGTTTCCAGATTTGGGGAAAATCAAATTATGAGGGAAGAATAATTTGGAAAGTTGTTGGAGATCAAGCACCAAGAAAAGAGATCTCCATTGTTGAACTTGAAAGTGATCAGCCTGTCATTGAAGATTGCAGTTCTTCCTCAAGTGCATCTGAATCAGGTAGTCTTTTTGTAGAGTCCATCTGGTGAGGGCTCTTCATTTGTCTTCAAAAATTTTGCTTCTGATTCTGCCCCAGTATTTTCCAATTCTGCTATAATTTTCCAAGAAGTTGATCCTATAGGGGTTATTCATTTTGAAAATCACATATATTCCTAACAGACCCCTTAGTCCTTGTCATCTTGCATCTCCTAAAAACTCACCTCCACAAAAAAATATGGCTCATCCCCCACCCAGGCCTCCATTTTTTGTCAATACATTTGGTCCTATCAATTTTAGAGGAACGGATGGTTATCCAAATGTTGTTCCACAAGATGTAAGAAATAGATTGCCTAAGTTCCAAGGAAATAATGCTATAACTGGTGATCAAAACCTATAAAAAAATTTTGACATGATGGAGGACTTTGAGATTGAGTATGAGGATGTATATATCAAATTGTTTATTCACACATTAGAAGAGGATGCAAGGGACTGGTATAAATATTTTCATGATAACTCTATTGATTCTTGGACATAAATTAAAAATGCATTTAGATTGTAGTATGGTGACAAAAAAGACCGTAGGTTTCTTTTATCAAAATTTGAAAATATTAAGAATAATAATGAATCAGTCCATGATTTCAATAAAAGAGTCAATAAAACATTGAGAAGATTGCTTGTGAATTTAAGGCCATGTGATGAATCTTGTCTTATAAAGTATGCTGATGCATTTGACAAAAAGGCCACATACTATTTGAATGGATAAAAACCATGACACTTTAAGGCGGACCTTTACCATGGCTCTATGCAAATTGAGAATAGTATCAAAGAAATTGGAAAACCTCCTAAGAGGGAGGGTGTTAAATTGATAAACCCTAAAAAACCTCAAGCAAGTAAGGCTTACTAATTTGGAAGAAGTTGTAAAAACTTTGGCAGGGGATGTCAAAGAAATCTCATACAAGTTGGCCCGAGCTAAGAAAGGAATTGGACAAACTTCCCAAGGTTAGCACAAGTATCAAGGGAAAGACATATTTGCAAACCATCCTAGAAATGAGCAGTGATCTGATGACATAGGTAAAGGGACCTATGGGATCTGCAAATAGACATCCCCAAGCCATAGGGAAAATAGAATGGTGCCTAATCCTCTGACAGTCAGGGTTGTTGTTGTTGATGAAGCTAATGAAATTGATAAGTGTGACAAGTGTTTCTTGCCCCATCCACCATGTGAAGAATATCAGCGGGACAAGGAAGTTGATGATGAAAATGATGATGATGTATGCATGTTGGGGTGTTCTACAAGCTCACAAGATGGAGCAACCTCAACTGAACTAATCAGTGTCAGAACTGCTATAAATTTTTGGTGATTGCATTCACCGGGTACTACCTCTTCCACCCTCTCATACTTTATAAATAGATATGTTATACAAGCTTTTGAACTTCCTAATAATGATTTTGAGTACCTAAGAGATTTAATGATTAAGAATTATGACGAAGGAACACCTTCATAAGAGGATGAATGAAGAAAATGATTATAATACTAATAAAGTTGTCAAAGGAGCCCAAGAAAAGGATTAAAAATTATTGCCTACAAGTATTCCTAAAGAAGGCTTCCTAGGAAATATTGCTAAAGGCCTTGTTGTCCCAAACAAGTTCATACTTCTCCTCATGCCCAAACTGTCAAAAATCTCCATGCCATCTGATGAAGTCAATTCCTTCTAATGTCTCCTTGCCAGAAGGATGCATCTATATGATCATTTCCTAATCTTTGAGTCAAATCAAACAGTTAGTGTTCCAATTATTGAGAAATTATTAGGATTCCTGAGCACAAGAAAATTACATTTGAATATTTTCAATTGAAAGAACACAGAAGAGACCCCAGGTAAAAATGTAAACATTGTAGAGACTCCTCCTCCCAATCATTGGGCTAGAAACACCACCAGCATTGGAAGAACTTGCTGAAATCACGTGAGGTTTATTTGGGAACATCCTTGGTAGAGTCTCAATAAATGTAGATCCATTCTTCACTACTATGATCATTAAGGACAAACTGCTACAGAATTCATATGTTTGATTCAGGAGCATCATGCAATGTAATGCCTCTTGAGGTCATGATTGAACTATCATATCAAAGTAACCAATAAATAGGGAAGGTGCACTGCCATGGATTCTTAGAGAGGTTTTGGATGTGTGAAAGGTTTGGTGGTACAACTTGCAGCATACCTAGGTAAGAACTTAAAACTTGATGTTTGTTATTGTTGATTGCCCAACCAAATGAGTGGAGCAAAATCCATCCCAGTGGGGTTGTTGTTGTCTAAAGTGTTTGATGGAAGTGTTCAAATGGATATGTCCTATGCCACCATCCCAATTAACTCGTCAGCCTTATCAAGTTGTATGGAGAAAAGAAGATGTTGCACCTCATTGAAGATCCCAACAATGCATCTTATGAAGTGTTGTATAAGTGTTGATGCTGATACATTTTTCGATTCACTGGCCAAAGAGAACAAAATTACGATCAATTTAAGAGTCTTGAACAACTTAGCTGTTCTCCCATGGACCCTTGTTACCGATGGAGCCACCCTCCAAATTTGGAAATGGTGCCCGGTGTAGTTCTGATTTCTCCAAGCTTGGAAGAGTTTGTTTTTTCTTTCAAACTTAACTTTGAGTGTACTAATAACATTGTTGAGTATGAAGCATTTTTGTTAGGTTTGACAATTTCTTGGAAATACTATGTTAAAGACATCATTGTCAAAGGAGATTCAGAACTAATTGTCAAACAAATCAGAAAACTATATGCTACTAAAAATTAGAGAATGAAAGAGTATAAGCATGCAGTCAAAAGATTGAGTTTTTGAGTCATTTAATATTGTGCATCATGATAGGAAGTTCAATGTTATGACAGACCCTTGCAGTTTTGGGATCAAATTTGATAATTGTGTAATGTTCCCATTTGTGAATGCTGATTTTGAAGTGTTAACAAGGCCATCTGTCCCTGACAACATTAAACATTGGAAAGTGTTTGATGATGATGCTCCAGGTCAAAATATTTCTAAAATTGTAGGAAACTTTCCTCTAATCAATGTATTGATTGGAAGCCAATGGTGTGTGCAACAGAGGGAAAAGAAACTTTGTTTGGAAAAGACATCATCCAAGCTGAAAACTAATACCATTCCTAGAGGAACTGGTTGCTCTTGAATCAAACTTTGATAATGTTGATTGCATTATTAACAAGACATATAATAGCCTCAAGGGATGTTGAGGAACATGACCTTAGTACAAAGGAGAAACCAAGGAAGATCTTTGGGAAGCAATCTGAACAAGGAAGAAAAACAATCATACGTCCAATTGTTGAAGAAATATCAGGACTGTTTGGCTTGGTCTTATTCTGAGTGAAATAGTATACAGAGAGGATTTGTTTTACCATGAAATTCCTTTGAGAGGTCCTAATGCAAAACCATTCAGAAAAAAGTTTGGCTGATTAATCCACTCCTCTCCATGAAGATACCCAGGTGAATTGAAAAAGCTAAGAGATGGAGGGATCATTTAGCCAACAAGGTATTCTTCTTGGGTTGCCAAATTAGTGCCAGTTAGAAAAAAGAATAGTGATATCAAGGTGTGTGTGGATTTTAGAAATCCAAACAGAGCATCAATGAAGGATAATTATCCTTTTCCAAACATGGAAAACATGCCTTGCAATTAGTGACTGGATCTGAGATGTTGCTACCTTGGATGGTTTCTCTGGCCTATAACCAAGTGTTGTAAAGGAATTGGAAAGAATTAAGACTAATTTTACTTCCTTGGGGCAACATATGTCTATGTTAGAATGCCCTTTGGTTTAATGAATGATGGAGCAACCTTTCAAAGAGAAATGGATATTGCTTTTTCTGGTTACATTAATGATTTCATTGTTGTTTACCAAGATGATGTGACTGTGTTTTCTAGATAAGAGAAGTGATCACTTGCAGCACTTGGAAAAGATGTTGATCAAGATGCAGAGAATTTGGTATCTCTCTCAATCCAAAGAAGTGTCATTTTGGAGTGCAAAAGGCCAAGTTTCTTGGTCACATTGTATCAAAGGATGGTGTCATGATTGATCTCGAGAGGGTAGAGGCCATCAATAAGGTTCCAATTCCAAGAACCAAGAAGGGAATCCAATCCTTCTTTGGGTAAATAAATTTCATTAGAAGATTTGTATCTAACTTTACTGAGTTGACTATCCCCATTACTAGCATGCTCAAGAAAGGACCAAGTTATCAAATGGGAAGAGGATGTTATTCAAGATTTTGATGGGATCAAAGAAGCATTAAATCATGCACCTATTTTAGCAAGCTCCAAATTATAAGAAGCCTTTTCAAATGTTCTCCTTTGCTTCAGAAAACACCATTGCATATGTTCTTGCTGCAGAAGGATGATGAAGGGGTTGAGAGACCAATTGCCTTTTTTAGTAAGGCATTGCAAGCAGCTGAGTTGAAGTACACCATTATGGAGAAACAAGCATTTTCCTTGGTAAAAGCAACAAAGGTTTTCAGACCTTACATCTTGAGCTCTAAATTTTTTGCTTATGTTCCCCACACCATGGTGAAAGATATCTTATCAGAGATGGAGGTCTCAAGAAAAATATGCAGATGGGTGAACAAGTTGCAGGAGTATGACATGGAAATCCAAACCATAAAATTTGGTAAGAGGTTTGGGCTTAGCTAAGCTTATGGCTGAGAGCAACTTGCAAACTATTGAAGTGAATGAAGTAGAAGAAGAAAGGGTGGATGTCCTTGAAAATTTGGTAAGTTCTGAATGGTACAAAGATATAATCTTTTATCTCAGACATCTATGCTGCCCTTAAACATTTGAGTAAAAATTAGAAAAGAGCTCTTAAGCTAGCCTCCCAAAAATATGTCATTACTGATTTTGGGTTAGCTTGGAAGAACCTAGAGGGAGTGCTCTTAAGATGCATTACTGAAGATGAAGCCCCAAAGATAATTTTTGATCTCCATGGAGGAGTTTGTGGGGGAACATTTTTCTGGAAGAGTTACAACACACAAGATCTTAAGGGCTAGTTATTGGTGGCCAACTCTTTTCAAAGATACAACTTTATTGGTAAGAAGATGTGAAAGTTGTCAGCATTTTTCTAGAATAATGAAAGCTTCATGCTCCCTTCCTTTGCAGCCTGTATCAATTGAAACTCCTTTCAAACAATGGGGAATGGACTTCATTGGTGAGATTTCACACCCTTCTAGTGTTGGCCATAAGTGGATTCTTGTAGCCACTGAATACTTCACTAAGTGGGTGGAAGACAATCCCCACTAAGAGAAGCAACAACCAATTTTTCATGGACTTCATGCTGAATCATATCATCTACAGATTTGGAGTGCCAGTAAAAATTGTTGCTGATAATGCCATGTGTTTCAGAGCTAAACCTTTGGTGGTAATGTGCAAAGAGTATGGGATCAATTTGACATATGCTTCTAACTATAATCCCCAAGGCAATGGACAAGCTGAGTCCAACAATAAAAATCTATTAAAGATCATTAGGAGAACCTTGGAGCTAAACAAAAGGAAATGGGGTGAGCAGTTGAAGTTTGTTTGTTTGGGATGATAGAATTACTACCAAAAGAGCTACTGGAAAAAGTCCATTTGAATTGGTGTATGGAACTCAAGCTTTGCTTTGCCCCTGCATATTGTAATTTTCCTCATATCAGTTTGTTTCAACAACTGGAAGATCAAGAAGTTAGTCCATATGATGCTCGCAATCAACCAGATTGTTGAGTTAGATGAAGAAATAAGGGCATCCCACCAAAGGCATGTGAATTTTAGAGAAAATTTGAAGAAGTTATTTGACAAAAAGGTGACACCCAAAGCTTTCAGTGTTGGAGATCTTGTACTGTTATGGGATAGCAGGCATGAAGATAAGGGAAAGCATGGTAAATTTGATGCATTATGGATGGGCCCTTACTCCATTGACATTCAAATTGGTGAACATACCTTCTTCTTGAAATACTTGGATGGGGAATTGCTTGAATTTCCTGTTAATGACAGACATTTGAAACATTTCCTTGATTGATTTCCTAGAATCAAGGTGATGCATCATTTATATAGTGTATAGTTCTTTGGTTGCTTTCTGTCTTTTTGTGTTTTTTCTCATTTTGGTCCTTGGTCGACCTAGTTTTGTTGGTTTCTCAATTCATTTTTAGGAGATGGTTATAGTTTTGTCTTCTCTGTAAGCTGACTCCTTTGCCCAATGGATGTTTTTGGCACTTGGTCTATTCTTTTTGGTTCTTGTGGCACTCACAGGGAGTGCCCATCCATGAGCTGGAGCTGATGTTGGTGCTCAAATTAGTCTTGCACCCATTTTTCATTAAAATTCCTCAATTTCATCGGCCTGTTGTCACCTTTCTTATCTCCCCATTTTGGTCTCCCGTGTTGGATGAAGTGAATATTTTATATCTTTGAATCCTTGATTTTGGTTTAAAAATGATCAGTCCTATTCCTTGGTCGAAGATCACTTAAAGATCCCTAAATTTCTTTTTCATTTGTGTCTCTGTCCATCTGAAGGTGTTTCTAAATTGGGCGTAAGACTCAACGCTGTTTCTTTCCTTTAATTTTCCACAGTCATGTGTTGTTAAATCTATGGTCATTTTTGTCCCAAGTACCTTAAATGTGAATGTATGCAGCTCAAAGTTCATGTTTGAAACATATTTATCCCAAATTCCTATCCTAGAAAAAATTATTTCATTTCCGTAGCTTATTTGAATGGAATTTATCCCTTGTTTTTGAACCTTTTGACGGGCATATTTTTCCAAATTTACATCTCTACATCATTGGCAGAATATGACCTCTTCTGATTGGTCAGGGTGATGGTGGCAAAATGGGGCACTTAAAAACTCTATCATTTTTGCAACCGAAAAATTGTTTGGCAAAATGGATGCTCAAAATTGAAGACTTAACTTTTTTGGTTTGGCTGATTGGTAGTTACACTGGGGGATGACGTGGAGGATTACACTTTTTCCCAGACTTAGAAAAAAAATGATGCAGCCGGTATGGTGGGGCACTCTGGACACATGAACTGGCGCTCATTTGAGGCTTTACCTTGGGTCCCAAAAATTTTGAGAGAGAGACACCCTGTGGAGGCTTCCGCTAGCTCCGCTCTGATACTTAAAATTTTAAATGGTGGAGAAAATTTTAAGTTTTGGCCTGAAGATGGACATGTGTCACAGGGGACTGCACATTGTGGAGGGACCAGGGGTCACTAAGTTTTTTTGCTTTGAAGAAGCACTTAGGAAAAAAAAATTAAAGCTTGCGGATACTATTTCCCTTGTTTGCCCATTGGCTTTTCAATGGACATGAAGGTGGCTGTCTGAGACTCAAACATGGCACTTACGGTCTGAACCTCAGGTTCCCACTTTAACAAACTTACTAGTTTGGACATGTGTTGAGCCCATGATTAAGGGATGGAGGTTCTAATTTTGTTGACAATCGCAGCTCCGAAATGTGCTCCAGATATGAGAACGTTTAAGTCAATTTTCAAAGGTGGGAGAGGCGGGCCAGCTTATGAAGGAAACTTAGAATTTTTTGGGGACTTTTTTGGTGAAAAGGAGATTAAAGTTGTCAAAAATTCCAGCAAGCCTACCACTTGGAGAATTCCACTAACTTTTAACCTTTTTGAAAATGGACTTTTCAGCAGGCTGTAGGATTTGTTTGAGGGTTTTTGGAAAACTTTTTTTATGAAAAATGTGGTTAAATGTTCTACCGAAAAGGAACAAGCGGTTCCACTGGGAAAAATGAGTTAACGCCTTGAAACTTTTGTTCAAGAGGTCGTGATACGGGTCGGAGCTGTTGAAGGAAAAATTTGGATTTTTTTTGCTTTTGGTGAAAATGAGGTAAAATAGTGGAATCATTAAGTGCCATTGTTCCTCTGACAAATTGAAACACGTGGTGAAGTATTATTTTTAAGAGAGTCAAAGGCAGAGGCGGGTCTTCGGAGGCATCAATGAGAAATTTTGAATTTTTTACCCAAAAATTGTAGTAAGTTTCTAAAAAGATAAGCGTCACCAAAAATACTTAACTTGTATCTCCCACGTGGAAAAAAGCAAAAGCAGAAATCGACGGCTGGCTATGCATCCGGAGATACTGAAACTTTTCTAATTTTTTACTCCAAAGCTCCTACGGATGCGAATTTGTATGGTTTTTTAATTTCTGCGTGTCTCCTGACATGCCAAATGAAGAGGATAATTATTTGATATCTTATTTTGTTGGGGAAGATATGGAAAAAATTCCTTTTACCACTAAGATGTGATTTGACTATCGAGTGTCGATCTGATTTTCTAGTGCAGTTCCTTCCTTGGCACGCAAAAAACAATATATGACATATTAGAGGAGGACGTAGTTGGTGTGCTACGGATGAAGATTTGCAAAATATTTCAAATTTTCCAAAGATGAGGTTGAATAGCTGGAGATATTTTGAAGATACGGTTCCACTTTGGGCACTGTCGACACTAAAATTTTCCTCCGTAATTTCTATTTCATTAATATATGTATTAGGAATAGGAGGTTGTTAACTGTAATTAGTAGTAGCGTCTGATAGAAGATAACGACACCGTCATTACAGTGCCGCTAATAATGTGGAGTACGATAACAATCAAAGTACAATAGAAATGTTGTAAAAAGTAAATATTTGTCGTAAGTGGTTCGGTAATGTTAAAATGTCAAAGTTTGGGTAATTAGAGAAGTAGGGTTTACGTGATTAGGAATTAGAAATATTATATTGGTAATAAGGACAAGGAGTGAGGTCATAAATATTTTGTGTATTTTATTTGTAAAAATTCTAAAAATGTGGAACCCATGTAAAATGATAAGGTTTATCTTATCTTAGACAGATAAGCTCACATGTACAGATAAGAGTTAAGGTATGGAATATGATTCGTCAAAGTGGATTTCTTATCCTATCTTAGAGATAAGATGGATAAGCCTGGGAGTTCTATAAATAGAGAGGCCACCCCCCTCATTTAGCATAGAAAGTAAGTAGTGAGAAATATTGTAGGAAGTGTGTGAAGGAAGCCATCAGTTTAAAGGTGTGTTGAAGAAGCCATTAAGAGGTGTAATTGTAAAGTTTCTCCCATAGTCTTGTTGAAGTCAATCTCATGGGTGAGATTGTAACAGTTTCATGTTAATATTATAATTTATTTTGATATTTCAGATTTTTCATCATTCTGTCTTATCATAGTCAATGGTATTCTTGTGTTATGTTGTTGTTTTGTTTCCAGATTACATCCACCAAACTAAAGGCTGTGCATTAGTAAATAATCATAGCACGAGGAGTTCCCGGTGAAGAATTATCATAGTGCCGGATTGGTGATGCACATTTTGGTTCCGTTGCCGGGACCATTCCTCGTTGGTGGATTTTCTGGAGAGATATTCCCACTTAGGCAAAAATTAATTGGAGGGTAACCTTGTTTTTACTGTGCATAGTAGTTACCATGGTAAAGTCATTTTTACCGTGAATAGTAGTTACCATGTTAAAGTCATTTTTGCCATGAATAGTAGTTACCCTGGTAAAGTCCTTTTTGCTGGGAATAGTAATTACCGCAATAAAGTCACTTTTTACCGTGAATAGTATTTACCGCAGTAACTTCACTTTTTACCGTGAATAGTGTTTACCACAGTAAAGTCAGTTTTTACCGCAGTAAGTCAAGTTTTAACATAGTTTACCGTGGTCATTTCTATTTTACTGTAGAAAGGTGTAAAGTCACTTTCTAGTATAGTGATTCCAATTATTTGTGCACATAAGTCTTGTTAATTGTACTTGTGGGTTGGTATTTCACGGTGGTTACTTTTGAAAATGGGAAAGATTCCTATGTTTTTTCAGCTCAATCTAATGAAGATGCTTCTTCTTTCATTCAAGAGTTTAAATGATCTTGTATTTGTAATGGCCTTATAAGAAGGGAACAATGGACTGAATTTTTTCCTACCTTTTTGGATGGTTCAGCACTTAGGTGGTTTGAAACACTAGGTGATAATGTGAAAAATTCATGGGATTTATTAACTGAAAGTTTTCTTGAAGAATTTGGTGAACAACAGAAATATGCAGATCTCATGATTGAGATCACAAAGCTATCCCAAGGAGAGAAGGAGAAGATAAGGGATTATCATGCTCGTGTTCTAGAGCTAAGGAGGAAGCTCGATGCCCAGATCCGGAAGGAAGGACTAGCGGATGGGTTGATGAATGGCGTGGATAATCTCCTCTGTAAGCACTTCATTCTTGGGATGAAGCCGGAGATCAGACAATGAGTGAAGTATGACCGCCCAGCTACCATTGAACAAGCAAAGGAGATTGCAAGAAGGCAAGAAGAAAGCATGGAAGAGGAGCCCAAAGAAATTGTTGCTAAAGTAGAGCCTACACCAGCACCTTTGGTCCTGAATCCACAACCACTCCCGGTGAGCACAAATATTTCTCCTAATACATCTACTGAGTATGAAGATCTGCTCAAAAAGATGGGTCAGTTAACTATTAATCTTCTTCAAGGAAAGGAATTTAGTTCTCAGGGAGGAGATAGAGGTCCAAAGAGAAATATTTCTGAAGTTGTTTGTTATGGTTGTTATAAAAAGGGTCATTATAAGTATAATTGTCCAGATAGAGCTTCTACATCTGGTAAGGGAGATAATGATAAAGGAAAAGCACCTGTGAATTCTTTTGATGTAGTAGATAAGAGCAGAAATAATGAAGTAGATGTGTTTGTAACAAAAAGAAAGAAAGAAAAAGATAATCAAGATGGAAATGATCCTAAGAAGATGAAAGAAGAAACTAGTAAGAAACATAGGAGAAGAAAGTTGGGTGTGCAGGATTTTCTGATTTCACAGGGGCAAGGACCATACTCCATCTTGGAAGATCTGTCCAAAAGGCCTGCAAATATTACATATGGTCAACTCTTGGCTATGTCTTCTGAGAAGAGGCGGGAGTTGCGAGGTGGACTCAATGCTCGAAGAAGGAAGGAGGTTGAGGTCCCTGTTTTGGAGGCAGAGGCAGATCCCTATGCTCCACAAGCTGAGGTATTATGTAATGGTATTTCAATTCATGATGTCTTAGTTGATGGAGGTGCTGCAGTTAATGTAATGACCGAGTCTGTAATGAATATGTTGGGTTTAAAAATTGATCGCCCTTCAACACTTATGTTAAGGTCATTAAATAAGGGAAAAACTAAACCAGAAGGTGTAGTTTCAAATGTGGCAATATCTGTTATGGGTGTTGTATGTGTGGTAGACTTTCAGGTGATGAAAAATGGTACTGTTGCATACCCAATGCTGCTGGGAAGACCATGGCTAAGGAGAGTTCATGCAAGAAACTACTGGAATGAAGGTTTCATGACACTTGGACGTGGTAGAGAGAGGGTGAAGATAAACGTGATCCCTCGACATCATAAAGCAGAACCTGTGGATTCAAGTGATGAAACTGATGATTGGACATCCTCTGATTACTCTAGTACCAGTGAAGTGGACACTGAAGATGAAGAAAGTGAGGTGGATGTTTCAGTCATGGATATCCTTCCAGTCACACCAACTCATGACCCCATAAAATTATCTGAAGAAGAAGTTGATGATCGTCTCCAACAAATAAAGATTGGTGATGCTGTGATGGAGAGTGAGAAGGAATCCTACCTCCAGCTCTTTCGAAGGTACATACACCTATTCACTTTTGATTACAAGGAACTCCGCCAAGTAAGTTGGGTAGAACATTGTATTGAGCTGGTAGATGGTGCTAAGCCCATAAAGCAAATGCCATATAGAATGAATCCTAATTTTTCCAAGACTGTAAAAGAAGAAATAGATAAGTTGCTTGATGCATGATTCATATTTGCTGTGGAGAATTCAGAATGGGTTTCTCCCATTGTGATCTCAATAAAAAAGAATGGGAAGCTACGCATTTGTGTTGATTATAGGAAGCTCAATAAGGCAACAAAGAAGGATCATTACCCTCTTCCATTTTTAGATCAGATCTTGGACGAAGTAGCTGGCCAGGAGTGCTATAGTTTTGCTGATGGATATAGCGGCTACAACCAAGTTCGTATAGCAGAGAAAGATCAGCTGAAGACCACGTTCACCACTCCTTGGGGAACGTTTGCTTATAGAGTTATGCCTTTTGGGTTGTGTAATGCTCCAACAACATTCCAGCGTTTGATGAATAGGGTGTTCGAACCCTACATTGGGACCTTCATCAGAGTATTTATGGATGATTTTTGCATCTATGGGAGCAAGTTGGACCACCTGCACCAGATGGAGACAACATTTCAAAGGTTAGATGAAGCACAAGCCTCACTAAACCCTACAAAGTGTGTCTTTGGATGTTCTAAAGGCGTTTTGTTAGGGCATGTTGTATCCAGAGATGGTATTGGTACTGATCCTGATAAAGTTTCAAAAATCAAAGATTTACCATTTCTTGTTAATAGAAGTAAATTGAGATCATTTTTAGGCCATGTGGGTTACTATAGAAGGTTCATCAAGAATTTCTCAAAAATTGCACAGCCACTAACCCAGTTCTTGAAGAAGGATGTTTCTTATGAACCAGGAAACAAGGCGCATGAAGCTTTTGGACAACTGAAGGAAGCCCTGGTGTCTTCACCTATTTTGAAGAATCCAGATTGGAGCAAGCCATTCATTGTGTACACTGATGCCTTAGATGCAGCACTAGGTAGTACTTTGAGCCAAAAGGATGAAAATGGGAATGAACATCCAATTTACTTTGGGAGCAAACAAATGAGTAGTGCTGAGGTAAACTATACTGTAATTGAAAAAGAGGCTCTGGCTATCATTTTTGCTGTAAAGAAGATTAGAAATTACTTGCTAGGGCAGAAATTTATAGTTGTAATGGATCATCAGGCTCTGAAATAGATTGTCAATAAGCCTAACCCATCAGGGAGGATAGCAAGATCGATAATTTTGCTACAAGAATTTGAATTTGATATTATAGATAGGCCAGGAAAGAAGCATGTCAATGCAGATGCAGTCTCTCAAGCCTATGATGGTTTAGGATCATCTTGTGATGATGATGATTTTCTCGATGCAACATTATTCTCCCTTGACACAATCCCTAGTGAATACATAGATATTTGGAATTATCTGAATGAATTAAAGTTTCCTGATGGTGCCAATACAAAGACTAAGAGAAAGATTACTCAAGCCAGTCGTCCATATTCTATTTTACATGGAGCATTATTTCGAATAGGACCTAATGGACAGTATAAGAGGGCAGTTGGATGTGATCAAGGAAAGGAGCTGCTAGAAGACTTCCACAATGGTACATGTGGAGGGCACTTCTCTGGACAACTTACAACAAGAAGGATCTTGGATGCAGGTTATCACTGGCCCACTCTTTTTAAAGACTGTTATAATTATTGTAAGACATGTGATATTTGTCAAACACATGGTAACCGTAAGACTTCATCAGCTCCATTATGTCCTATTCTTCCCCTTGGTCCCTTTGAAAAATGGGGAATAGACATTGTAGGTCCACTTCCAACTACATCACGTCAAAATAAGTATATTGTAGTTGCCACAGATTATTTAACCAAGTGGGTTAAAGCTAGGCCATTGAAAGCAGCTTCCATGGATGAAGTGGCAAGGTTCATATAATGAATGCATTGTCACCAGATTTGGTTGTCCATTAGAAATTGTAACAAATCAAGGAAGCCACTTCATTAATGAGGCGGTAGAAGCCCTAGTCAATAAGCTTTCTATCAAGCACAAGAAGGCAACAACATACAAGCTAAGCACAAATGGACAGGTGGAACGAACAAATTTTGTGCTGTGTCAAATTCTAGCAAAAGATGCAGCCTTGCAGGTACATAAATGGGATAAAAGGATTCATGTAGCATTGTGGGCATATAGGGCAACATCAAAGTCAGCAACAAGATACTCCCCATTTCAGTTGGCCTGTGGCATTGATCCATTTCTTCCTATTGAGTTTGATATTCCCACTGTGAGAGTTATGAAAAATGAAAGGATGGATGAAAGTGATTCAGTAAAAGAAAGGTTGGTACATCTTCATTTGCTAGAGGAAATGAGGGAAATAGCAAAGGATACAAGCCATAAGAAGAAAATGAAGTAGAAGGAGTACTTTGATCAAAAGATCCGAGTGGTCTCCATTTCAAGTAAATGACTTGGTTCTAGTATATGATTCCAGATACAAAAAAAGAAGACAGAGAAAATTTATTCTAAAATGGATGGGGCCCTACAAAATAGCAGCTGTGCATGAAAATGGTACGTACCAACTGGAGGAATTGGATGGAACTCCCATTACGAAATGGGTCAACCACGACAAGTTGAAGATTTTCCAAGCACCAGAATAGTCTACTCCGAGGACGGAGTAGAAGCTAGGAAGGGGGAAGATATCGACACTAAAATTTTCCTCCATAATTTCTATTTCATTAATGTATGTATTAGGAATAGGATGTTGTTAAGTGTAATTAGCAGTAGCGTCCGATAGAAGATAACGGCGCCGTCAGTACGGTGCCACCAATAATGTGGAGTACGGTAACAGTCAAAGTACAATAGGAATGTTGTAAAAAGTAAATATTTGTCGTAAGTGGTCCGGTAATGTTAAAATGTCAAAGTTTGGGTAATTAGAGAAGTAGGGTCTACATGATTAGGAATTAGAAATATTATATTGGTAATAAGGACAAGGAGTGAGGTCATAAATATTTTGTGTATTTTATTTGTAAAAAGTCTAAAAATGTGGAACCCATGTAAAATGATAAGGTTTATCTTATCTTAACATATAAGCTTACATGTACATATAAGAGTTAAGGTATGGAATATGATTCGTCAGAGTGGATTTCTTATCCTATCTTAGAGATAGGATGGATAAGCCTGGAAGTTCTATAAATAGAGAGGCCACCCCCCCTCATTTAGCATAGAAAGAAGTAGTGAGAAATATTGTAGGAAGTGTGCGAAGGAAGCCATCAGTTAAAGGTGTGTTGAAGAAGCCATCAAGAGGTGTAATTGTAAAGTTTCTCCCATAGTCTTGTTGAAGAATCTCATGGGTGAGATTGTAACAGTTTCATGTTAATATTATAATTTATTTTGATATTTCAGATTTGTTGTCATTATGTCTTATCATAGTCAATGGTATCTTGTGTTATGTTGTTATTTTGTTTCCAGATTACATCCACCAAACTAAAGGCTGTGCATTAGTAAATAATCATAGCACGAGGAGTTCCCGGTGAAGAATTATCATAGTTCCGGATTGCTGATGACAAACCCATATCAGATGCTAAAGGCGGAGATGCAAGGAAAATTTGGAAAGTTTTCCTTTTTCCAAAAAAGAGGTAAAACAGTAGAATCGAGCCATGATTCTGCTGAGACCCACATTGGGACACATGTCAAGCTTGTTTTCCAAGGGCAGAGGGGCGGAGAAAAATGTCAAATTTTTACATTTTTCCAAAAGTGATTAAATGTCAAAAAGTGATCCCAAGCCCGTTTCCAATCACATTTTGCCACATGGAGGGCTCAGATTAAAAAATGAAGGTCAGGATTAATGGTAACTGTGTGTTTCATCATTTTTCCACCATTGGAGCTCTAGGATGTTTGGAGATGCAATTTTTGCATCAAAATTCATCAAATTTTTGGCAAATTTGTGTCATTCTATCTGTAAAGGTCAATTTAATCAATGTAAAAGCTCAACTTGTAAAATTTGATGTACTTTTGAAATGGATTTTTCTTGAGCTCGTGTAAAAACATGAAACATCAGATTCCAGAAGTTGGCAAAAGTGGAGGCAAATTTTAAAGGGAGAAGATGAAATGATGAATGGAAGGGTTCTACATGTGCCAGGATGAAAAAACATGCCCCTATTGAAGTAATGATGCATAGTTTTGGCATTGATTTACCTTTTTGAGGGCACCTGGGCATATTTTTGAAACATTTTTGTTACACATCCCGTTCCTGCATCTTGATGGCTTTTGTAACCACTTGAGTCAGCACTCGCATGAACCTGAAAAAGAGGACTCCCCCACCGTGTCTTGTGTTTTGCTTAGTACATCACAGCTAGGATTGGACTTGTTAGAAAGGATATATTTACATATTGGAGATATGTACAATGTTCTTGTGGGAAGTTCCATTTCAACGAGAATTTTTTTACGAGAAAAGGTCAATCCTCTAAGAAACCTTTCTGAGAAACCTGATTAACTTCTTATGTTCAGACTTTTTCCATTCATGTTATTGGTTTACAATTGTATAGTCATCAAAAATCTATGAGATTGTTTGAATAACTCTCCCCTAATATGAATCTGATAAATTTTTTAGTTAATTTGTGTTAAACTCAGGCAATTTTGTGTGTTATTTTCACTTTCATAATGTCTGCACTAGTTTAACTTGTTTCCTATTCTCTCTTGTCTCAACCAGCGTCTCTCTGCATCACATAGTATTCCTTGCCATCAAATTCATCAAATTTTGGCAAATTTGTGTCATTCTAGTCTGTAAAGGTCAATTGAATCAATGTAAAAGCTCAACTTGTAAATTTGATGTACTTTTGAAATGGATTTTTCTTGAGCTCTGTGTAAAAACATGAAACATCAGATCCAGAAGTTGCAGAGGCAAATTTTAAAGGGAGAAGATGAAATGATGAATGGAAAGGGTTCTACATGTGCCAAGGATGAAAAACATGCCCCTATTGAAGTAATGATGCATATTTTTGCATTGATTTACCTTTTTGAGGCACCTGGCATATTTTGAAACATTTTTTGTTAAACATCCCTTTCTGCAAATCTTGATGGAATTTTGTAACAAACTTGATTCACGGCATATTGTTTTCTTGGGAGAGAAGGATTGGATGTTAGAAAAGGATATATATTACATATTGGAGATATGTAAATGGTTGGGAGTTCATTTTCACGAGAATTTTTTTAAGAAAAAGGTCATCCTCTAAGAAACCTTTCTGAGAAACCTGATTAACTTCTTATGTGTCAGATTTTCATTCATGTTGAGTTGGTTACAATTGTATAGTCATCAAAAATCTATGAGATTGTTTGAATAACTCTCCCCTAATGATGAATCTGATAAATTTTTAGTTAATTTGTGTTAAAACTCAGGCAATTTTGTGTTTATTTCACTTTCATAATGTCTGCAAGTAGTTTATCTTGTTCCTATTGCAATCTTGTATCAAAATCTCTCTGAATCACATAGATATTCATCCTCGTGATAGTTTAGTGGCATCTAAAATTTCATTTTTCAAAAGAGCTTTCATCTAGGAATGAAATAAATGATTTAAAATCACTTTTCTTTCATTTGTTGACAGAGATTGTTTGTAAGCCTTTGGGTGTACCTCAGGCATGATTGATCTTAGATTTTGATGTTTTATTGGGTCTTTTAACTCAATCCTTTGTGTTAAAGTCTCAAATATTGTGTGAAAAAGTGAAAATCTGGGCCTCCATTGATGCACACCTTCTGGTTGAAGGAATGTTTTAACTATTTTGAAGTTTTATTTTTCTGATTTTTCCATCATTGTGAAGTTTCTCAAGGATCTGTAAAAGTCCAATTTGTCTTGTTGATATCCCACCAAAAAAATATTCAAATAACCAATCCTACCCTAAACTACCCCTGTTTCTCCTTGTATATCCACAAAAGAACAAAATCCATTTGCTAAAGTATGTAGAATAGATCAGGATTCCAAATGTCTTTAGTAACCTCAGCCTTGTGTTGAAAATATCTCCATATTCTGGAAGTGACAACTCATGAGAGTTAGATTTGGTGTGTTGATCATATTTTTTCCAAGGTTTTCTTTATAAAATTTGTGCAAAAGAAGGATTTACCAGCATTATTCACTAACAGAGGTTACAAAATAGGTTCTCTTACCTTGGTTGAAAGGCACAACCTAAAATAGTTAGGATAAGATCACATCCTTCAAGGTGCTACCCACTTATTTTCAAGGCTCGAGTGCTAAAAATTCAGATAAACTGATTCCCCTGATACAAAACAACACACAATTATTTATCTACCTCTAAGTGTCTTGTTCATTCCTTTATGTTGCTCAGTTCTTGAAGAAGGATTAAATTTGGGTACCAACACGTGTTTTTAACATGTGACACTTCACTTAACTTCACTTTTAGGATGCATCTGTGAACCAAATTGTCTAAAAATAGTCTTGTTTGCATGGTTCTCCTTCCCTCCTCTATTTTTAAATGGATTTAATTAGTTGTAACTACTTCTTCTTGCCTTGTGCATGAAGGCACCTCCCAACCCCAATTCCTATATATTCCATGTTTGTATTCAAGAAAAGGGCCAGAGAATTTTGTGTATCCTGCATCGTATTGCTGCCATAATCTTTTTAGGAATTGCATAGCCAAGCTCAAATCTCTTTTTCTATTTCTCTTCTACTTGCATTACAACTAGACTACCTTCAAGTTGTCATTGCTCAAGCATCTTCTTTTTTTGTTGTTCTTGCATTCCCAATTCCTTGGACTCACATGAACACTCGAAGAAAGAAAGGAACAAATTGAGGGGAAAGATACAAATACAACTGGATTTTCCAAAGCTCTTACACATCCGGGTTGGGGTTGTGTGTTTGATTTCCTTTATTTATCAAGTTGTCAATTGTAAATTGTTAATTTCAATTACATATCAAATAGAGTAGTGAAATTTTTCATTTTAGTTAATCAGGTAATTGTAAATAGATCTGATCATTAGAAAGCTCACTCTTCTACATTACCAGGGAAGTTGTGAAGTACAATAGATCTTCTGGGTTATGATTTTTTCTTCACCTCCGAGTCAGGGTTTAAAGGGTTTTTTATTATATTAGACTAGTTGCTTTAGATTTAAATTGAAAAATCCACACAAGTAATTAGCTACATTCAGCTAATCATTTGTATTTAGTTTGTTTATTAGATTAGATAAATTTCTTAAAAATAGAAAAGAACAAAAAACATTTATTTTGCTAGATTAGTTTCCTTTCATTTTATTTTTTCCAATATATAGTGAAAAACAACAAAAACGTGAATAGATCTCTTTTGATAGTTAGCTTACATTGCAAAAATTATTTTATTTCAAATTACATGACCATCAATGGTCCACAATAGGAAAATACTTATAGTTATGATCCCTTGGTCCCACAACCCAACAAGCTGGAATTGATAACTGACATTGATACAAGTTTGTGTTTAATAGTTTTGTGTAGACCCACAACATTTGTTGATAAAATAGAATAGCTAAACACCTTGAACATCACTGCTAATCAAACCTATGATTATTGGACTACCCCTGGAAAAAGGGTTTGATTACGTGTATGACCATACAAGGGCCACAACCTCCATGAGTATTTGGTTGTGATCCTTAGGTCCCACAACCCGACTGCCTGCTAACCAATTAGATATTTAAATTGGTTTACATAAACTAATATTTAGGTCATCACAAATTCCACCAGACATCATCACATAGTTTTTTGTATTGAACATAGAAGTCAATCAGGGTAAGAATTTTCTGGACTACACCAGAAAATCACCCATAGTACTTACGGCTCCATCATGCCTCTCGTTTTACTTCTATGACCTTGTCTAGAAATCTATTCGAGGAACCTTGCAGGTAATTTCCCACGTGTTCAATAACCAATAAATAGAATCTCGACAGAGCTCGACATTAATTAGAGTCTCTAAGAAACTATCATATCTGATTGATACATTACACCCGCTTTAGGTTAGGAGAGCATTCTTTGCCTTAGATTCATAGATCTTGATATTGCATGTGGAAGACATTAGATTACCTAATTAGCTTGATTTTCACCACCATATCCACATCCATTCCCATTCTACACCGGTTGTCTCGGCATGACCTCAGGAGGTCGGGTGTGAAGAAGGTCACATGTTGATTTTTTGTCGTATAGGTAGCTTCTCATTCTCCTAAATAACTTCCTCTACCTTATCATTCTTCTTATCATTTCCCTTCTTTGTGTACACCAGAGTTGAAGATTCTATAGGAGAAGGAATAGATTGTTCATGTGCTTCATGAATTAATGAAGGTATTTATTTCTGATGGGTGGAGGTTTCTAGAGAAGAAGACTTGGATTTTCTTTCTCTAATCATCTTCATTTTTCTATCAAACCAAAGCCTAGTTCTCACCAAGATAGGGTTGATGAGCTCCTTTAAATGATATCTCTCCTTAAAAATGAATCAATGGTTTCAATAGGAGTGTTTCTAATAGATCTCTCATATTCAAGGGAGTGCAGTTCTTCATCATCATCTTCAAATCCTTAAGGAACATTATATACACCAAAATCCTTGATTTTTTGTAGAGACAATCTTCCATAGTATCTTCTATGAGCTTCATAATTGTCAGAACAATTGGCCTAGTAATCTTCAATATCGGTAAGGTGTTAAAAAACCATTCTGAAATTGGTGGAAATGAACTCCTTAATATGAAATCAAGTTCTAGGTTTATAATAATGAAGGGTAAGAAGAGCAAATTTTTTTCAATGTTATGATAATCTAAAATAGTCTTGCAAGTGTAGTTACCCAATGCGATTGGGAATTGAATACCTACATACTTCTTATCCTTGCATGTTTTATGCAGTTTATCCAACTGTCTACATATCTCAACCAAAGCCATCTTATCACTACAGTACATAGGGAGTTTTAGGGGTTGTCCCTAAAATCCAACTAATCGTATATATGATAATTTATTGAATTGAGTTTAAAACTACCATAGACATTGATCAATTGGTTTTCTTCCTCTAAGAATCTTCTAGCAGTATCTCCTTCCAACAATCTGATGATGTACATAGTAAATGCAACATTCACCCTCCTGAAATGATAGTTGCTAATATTTAGAGTTAAAATTTGGATGGTACACATAAATAGGAGCATTTTTATTTTCTTCAATAGGGGAGAAACCCAACCATTCTTTGTAAGTGACAATGGTGTACATCAGATAAGAGGTCGTGTAGAAATGTTGATTCCTTTGAAAATATGCCAATTGTTCAGTCAAGCTATCACAGATTATCCCTGCCCAATTCAAGATTTGTTTACCTTCACATATAATATTGATATAAGGGCACATCCAGTAATGAAATTCATTGGTAGAGGTCATTCCCATTATCCTAGCAAGGAGAGTGATGACATCTAACAATTCTTCATTGAAATCAACCCTATACATTGTTTTGGGTAACCTCGAGGCTCCTTTCTTTGGATTCTTAAACCAAGATTTAGCCACTCTACTTTTATACCATTCATTGTCTTGATAAAAAATAAGTTTTTCCTGATCTCTGGTAAGAATTTTTGAGCCTTCAATTGTGGGGATTCTAAAAGTAGTGCTAATAAAATTTTCATCAAGACAAGCCACTACTTTCCCTAGAGGGTCAACAATTTCCTTTGTCTCTGGATTAAAGCATGACCCATAGACTAACACGGTATCAGCACACTGAACCAAAATTGGAAAACCCCCTACATGATAAATTCCACTTTCCTTAATAATTTTAGTAATAGGAGTAGGGTTTTGATAGTTAATTTGAGCCCATAAATCATCCAAGTTGAGGTGTTGAGCCTCGTTGTCTCATTTTTCTGGTATAAATGTTTCTAAGGAAGATAAATGCTCTTGTCCCTTTGTAGTCGATCTTCATTGTATGACAAGATAAGTGGATTTCTCAATTCCTCTATATTTTTCCTTTGACAGTTCACAGCTTTGAGTATACCTACAAATTCGAAAAAGAATGGAATGGGGCTTGGCAAACGGCTATAAACAATAGAGGGTAAGAGAACATAAAGGAAGACAAAATGTAAAGGGTGTGGTGAAAATGATCGATTACCATGGTTATTTGTACACTTTTTATTTGAGTAGGTTGGCGGGGAGAAATTACTATGATAATTAATGCTTTACACCGACCCAAGATAATGGCAAGCAGAAAAGGTGGAAAAATGTGCACAATTGACCCATGGGACAATGGGACACCTGGGACATACAGAGTCAAAATATCCGTAGTGAATGGAAAGTGGAAAAAGTGGTCTTACGAGGAAATAGAGGTCAGGGAGCACTTGGGACATGCAGGACATAGTGATCTGAAATGTCCACAATACATTGGGATCAGGTTAGTCAGAAAAAATTGGAAACAAGATAGTCCTCAGGACATCGAGACACGATTTCTCCGAAAATACAAAATGTCTGAAAATAAAGAAAAATCGTTACTATGTGGGAAAAGAGAGAAATCAGGGAACAGGAGGCCCATAGGAACTTGGGACATGAGGGAAAAAAAACCTGAAAACCCCGCAATAACAAGAAAAAGCCTCAAAACTCAAAATTTGAAAAAAATGACTAACTACTTGAAATTAGCTCTTTCTTAGGGAACCTCTACAAGGGCATTTTTATAGTCACTTTACCCAAAAAAAAATTAAAATTGAAGAAGAAAATTCACCACTCTTGGGGAAGTGACAACAACTAGCTCTTTCTGGGGATGGACTGTTTTGATCAGAAAAGAACAAAACAGGATCAAGAACTCTAGAATCTATAGAAAGATGACCAAGGCCTTATCCATTGAGAAAATAGTGTCAAGGATGAAACAATACAGAAGATACACCCACAAAACACCACATAAAGACCAATAATGGAAACTATACAAGACTATACAAAGGACCACCTAGTAACCTAGGACTAAAACAACTTCAAATACTGCCTGATATATGGCAATGGAAGATATGTTCCATCCATATAGTTCAAGTAGAATTAATTTTCTCCAAAGAATTTTTAGATCTTGAAAGGACCCAACCAGAGAGAATCAAACTTTCCATGACTTCCTCGAGGCTCCCACCTCTTGTCCCATAGTAGAACAATGTCTCCAACCTAGAAATATCTAAGCCTAGCCTTCTTATCAAATAGTTGTTTTACTCTTTTTTGATCTGCAACAATATTATCCACTACTTACAACCTATCTTCATCTAACTTCTGCATGTACATGATTCTCTTCTCCAAATCACTAGTAAAGTTTGAATCTTCAATGGCCTTCTTCAGCTGCAAAGCTAAAAGTTCCATAGTTTCCAGTAGCTGAGCTTCAGTTCCATACACCACTTGGAAATGAGACATTCTAATTTCCCTTTTGGGGATAATTCTATCTACCCAAATAGCATCATAAAAATTCTTATGCCAATTCCTTTGTGATTCATTAACAAGATTTTAAATGATGGTTGTCAAATTCTTGTTTGTTGATTATGCTTGTCCATTTCCTTTAGGGGGTAGTAATCAGAAGAATTTGTAAGGGAAATTCCATACCCATAGTATAAATCCATCATTTCATAATAAGAGAAATTAAGAGCATTATCAGTGAAAATTTTACTTGGTACCCCAAATCTAATCAGAATGTTTTCCTTGATAAAGTTACATACTAATTCATAAGTTGTACTTTTTACTGGAATGGCCTCCACCCATTTGGTGAAATAATTAGTGGTAGTTAATACATGAGTGTTTCTAGTACTGGAATGAGGGTTAAGAGTACCTACAAATTCTAGTCCCCATTTTTGAAAGGGTTCTTCTATCACCACTAGCTTGAGTGGTAGAGTGGCTAGCTTGGCTCATCCCACCAAATTTTGGAAAGATTCCCATTTACCCACTGATTTAGTTACATATCAAAATAGGGTTGGCCCAGTAGTAGCCTATATGAAGGATTTTATGAGAAGTCACAGTGGATGAGAAATTTCCTCCACAAGCTTGATCATGAAATGCTCTAAGCATCCTTTTTTGTTGTTCTTTATCCACACATCTGAGAAACCTTCCATCAATCCCTCTTTTAAATAAGGAATTTTCCCAAAGCACATACTGCATGAAGATCCTCAGCTTAATGGCTCTCTTTTCTTTAGCATTTAGATGAGATGGTCATTCTCCATAAGTAAGAAAATAGGCAATATCAACATACCATTTTTCAGTTGAACCAATAAAGAGAACAGTTGGAATATATGTGTCTTCCTTGGGAGAGTTATCTTCAGCACCTATAGTCAATCAATTCGCAAAGCCCTTTTCCCTAGACTAACTTAGTTGGCCTGATTTCCAAATCATACTCTTGCACCTTTTCCACCCAATTTCCTCTTTTGGTCCTAACCTCTTGTTGTGTGAGAATGGAATTAACCGTTGTATCCGATACAAAGACAATAGAGTGAGAATTGAGGATATATAAATGAAATTATTTGATTACCTTAACCACAACAAAATCATGTTTCTCAATCTGAGTATATTTCAATTCATGAGCTTTAAGGACATAACTCATGAAAGAAATGGGTAATTCACATCCCTCATGATTCTTCTGTGTCAGAATAGCAGCCAAATTATTCTCAGTGGCATAATAATAGATCAAGAAATCCTTCTCAAAATTAGGGCAAGCAAGAATCAGAGTTTGAGAAATGGCCTTTTTTCTTTTTGATATTTTCAAAAGCTTCTTTCCCTTCTGGTGTCAAACAAAAATATTGTTTACATTTCATCATCTAATCTATACTCATAGTTAGCTCTATAAAATAAGGAATAAATCTCCTTAAAAAATTTATTTTTCCAAAGAAATAATGCACACCTCTTTTACTTGTGGGGAGGGGGATTCATTTAATATATTGAACCCTCTCTAGATCTATCTTGGTTCCCTATTTAGAAACAATATTTCCAAGTAGTTTACCTTCAGTGATGCCAAAAATAGACTTTTTTAGATTGAGAGATATCCCATGTTCCCTGCACTTTTGAAGGATATCTTCAAGATGTTGGAAATGGTCTTCCCTTCTCTTGGAAAAGACAGTTAAATCATCCATATACACAACAATACATTTTAATTTCAAAGACCCAAAATCCAAATCCATTTCTCATTGGAAAGTGGCACCAGTATTAATCAGACTTAATGGCATCCTCTTATAAGAAAAATTTCCCCATGTAGTTGTAAAAGTCATCTTATGTTGATCAGGGACATCAAATTCAATCTGATTATACCTTAAAAAACCATCCAACATAGACAACATTTCGGATCCAGTAAAAACTTACAGAATCTGATCCATCATGAGGAGTGGATAATTTTCCTTGAGGGAGGCTTGGTTTAGATTTTGAAAATCCACACAAATTCGGATTTCACCATTCTTTTTTCTTACTGGCACAATATTGGCCACCCAAGCTAAGTGATGAATTGGAAAAATTATCTTTTCCTTTAAGAGCTTCTGAATCTCTTGATAAATGGTGTCTACAATCATCGGGTTGTATTGCCTTTGTTTCTACTGAAAAGGCTTGATTCCTAGTTTCAAAGGAACATAATTCTACATTTCTCTTGGTTTGAAGGATTTCAAATCAGCATATGAATAGGAAAGCACATCAACATATATTTCTAATAAATTTATCTTTCTATTCCTTTCTTCCTGTGTGTAGCATTTGCCAATGTTGACAAGCTTGGGTTCCTCTTTTCTTCCAATATTAACCTTTTTCATACTTTGCAAAATGATGAGCTCCATGTGATATCTTTGACTTGATATACCTATCATGTTTGTCAAATAAATCTTCCAGGCTTACTAGTCCTATGGGTATCTTGTTACCTTTTAAAATAATGCAACCATCCTTATCAGATTCTTCCTCAATCCCTTCCTTAATCATAGTGGATGTTACAAATTCACGAGGATCAATTTCACTTCCTTCAAAATACAGCTGACTGAAATTATCCTGAAGTTCAAGAAAAGAGAGAAAATGTTGATCATCATTGAATACTCGCCAATTGTTGACATTATCCAGTACACTTGTCCTATGTATCATTTCGATCATGAACTTTTCTTGGAAAAAGTCAGGATGAGGGATCAACAAGGATCCTGAGACAGCCAAAGCATCTTCTCTAGTATTCCTTTCTCTGGGAACAACATCTATAGAAAAGGCATCTAACATTCAATAGAATCCCACACCAAATTTCTATAGTTTTTTAGCATCTTGTTCTTAACTTGAAAAATTCCTCTGACTTTCTTAACAATGAGCTCTGCATCTCCTTATGCACAAAGGTTCTTGACTCCCATATCCATTGCCATTGATAGTCCTAAAATAATATCTTCATATTATTATTTGTGTTTTCAATTAAAGATTGTAGGAGAAAGGATAAGACTTCTTTTCAAGAGAGAACGGGACCACTCCTACTCTAGAACCAGATGAAGAACAATTGCCATCAAATTCAAGGATCCAGACACCATTAGGGTCATTCATCACACTTTTGGAAGCTTTCATTTCCTCCTCGGACATGATCATGTAGTTCCCATGACCAATGTCTTCATATAGGATTTGTTCTCTAGGGTCATCGGTTTTGTGCACAATGTACTCAGTCTGTCTCTTAGGTAACAAATTCTTCATTTTCCCATTAACTGGAATGAGATATTTGACTAGTCCATTTAAATTTCTCCACCCACTTCTTTACATAAGTTTTTTCTTAGCAACATACCATAAGATGGGGGAATATCTACTACTAAGATAGTAGTTTTGACCCTTTTCTCTGGAAATTAGCAAAATCTACTTGTGCATCCTTAATCCTTCCTACCAATGGCACCTATATAATTTCCATGGAATAGAAAGAACCAAATGTGTGTGTTAAATTCATGCCTAAAGCATGAGAAACCTTAGCAGGCATCACATTGTTTAATGCTCCTGAATCAATGACACAATTATTGAGCCTATGATTGGCTATAAATAGTGTGATATAGAAAGGATCAATTTTCTCAGTTATAGAAGGTGTCATAGCCATTAGATTCTATTGAGGTCAAGAGGAAAAAGTAGGTAAAATGCCTTTAGAGGTGGTGGGTGTAGGATTGGTTTTGGATTTGACAAATTTGATAACCTAGGTAAACACATCGGGATGCGTCTGATAGAACTCGACCTCTGAGATAGATGGGGTCAATTATGTCAAAGGATCCTGAGGTAGATGGGGTGTTTGTGAGAGGGGAGGAACACTTAGGCTTATCATCTTTGAAATTCAAGGTTGTCTTATTCATAGGTGTTGAAACCACATTGGTTTTTAAGTGAAGACAAGGAAGTAGAGGAGTATTAACACTGCTTACCTTTTGAGTAGAAGTGATAGAGATACGAGCTCCTCTTTTTGCAACAACTAGGATGGTAACTAGAATCTCCTTAGATCTTCTTATGGGCTAGACCACTTCTTTGTTCTTATTCATCTGCTCTCTGATCATGACAACATATGACTCACTATTCATATCTGCCACTTCTTTTTCATAATCATATGTATCATCATCAACTCCCTCAGTGGTGAGAAAATTAACCTGAAAATCACTGGCTTCTTCTAGTGTTTCATTTGCTTCATATTCAAGTTACTCATATCCCTCAGTTTCATATTCATCCTCCAGTTCCTTGACTTCACATGTTGCATTGATAAGAAATTTTAGATGTGGTCCTTCAATTGCGAGTTTTGGTTGGACAGGAGGCAGACGATTTTGAGGCGTAAAATTATTTCTCGGAATATCCTTGTAAGGAGTATTCTGGGCCAATTGCTTTTTTATAGCTATGAGATCATTTTCCAATTTTTGCACTAGTTGGTCTAAATTGTTTCCTAAAGAAGAAACCTTAGATTTAGAAGGTTCTTTTTTTAATTTCCCAGACATTATTAAATCATCTTCAACACTTATGGCTAAGTGTTGGTCAGCATTCAGGGTAGCAAGGTTGGCTCTTCTCAATGCATAGCTCACTTCTGGTAATTTTTCATTCAAGAAAAATCATTTCTAAATTTAATCCACATGCCGAGTGGCTACTGGAATATTATTAACTAATTTTTTTAACTTAGAAACAAACTCTCACATAGGCTCGTATGGTTATTTCTTTATCTGAGAAATATGAGCGAGGAGAGCATGTATATCTTCAGTAGGTTTAAATCGATCCTCAAACTGGGTTCTCATGGTGGTCCAGTCAGTGATAGTGCTAGCAGGGAGATGATAGAACCAATTGGCAGCATTATCTTGTAGTGTCTCCACAAAAATCCTAACAGAAACATCTTCATCCTCCAATCCAAGTATTATACATGCCACAATGAATACAACAATGTGTTCATCTAGGTGCACTTTTCCATTACCTCTGAATTTAGGGAATCTTTTCCTATTCCCTTTTGGGAGATCATGTAATGGTTGAGCAAGGGCCAGAGGTCCAACCCATTATCCCTAAGGTATAGGTACCGCCATTCTTGTAAAAATGGTTTGCAAAGGGACCTTGACTCCATCCAACACCAAATCTTGAATATTAGGTCTTGATTATGTTTGGGGTTTTTGTTTCTTGCTGTTCTATTTTTGATAGGGGGAGTACTTGTGGATCTTGTTCTCCTTCTTTCTAGAGTCCACCCAAAACCTTGGTGTTCCAGTAATTAAAAATCTAAATCTTCAATACCACATGATTTTTGACCTCGTGTGTATCTTCTATCTGCCAGGGTGATATTACTTCTAGTTTGATTGAAGTTTTTTCAGTGGATATGCACAAAATGTACCCCACAGTGGGTGCAAAAAATTGTTGGTTGTAGGATTTGATCTTGAAAACAAGAAACAGTCAGGGGACAATAGTACATCCTCTTTATGGGATAGGTTCCCTTATTGAACATAAAAAAGAAAATCCAAACCACTTATTTACATTGTAAACATTTGTTTAATATTTCAGTAAAATATTTTGATATTTTAGATGCCTTCATGCAAATATTTTCAATACAAAAGAAATGAGAATAGAAGAAATGGTATTCAGAAACTAAAGAGAGTGGGCACTTTCAGACACATAGATTGTAGAATGATATCTTACTAATGCTTGATAAGATAAAAAGCTTTAAACTACGCATATAAAAACATAGGACATCATGTATTAGAAGCAAAGTTCTAAGTATGATATTAACTGAAAGACACAAAGTTCTTGCTTAAATACGCATAGCCTCATATGAATCAGACAAGGAATGAAAAGAGATAAATCATGAGAGAGGATGAAAATTATTCTGTATTGATCAGTAGTTCAATGTTCTTTACATCTAAGATATTAAAATATGATCCTCTACAATGACAAGAAAATTTCTTTAGATAACCCAAAAAAATGGTTACAAAAGAGCCTTTTCAGTTTCCTTTATTTTAATCCCAAAGGCTAGTATCTAATTAAATATTATAGTCCCAAATTATCTCTTGTTTACATAACATATGACTAAAGAGATAATAGCCACCTTAATTAGATATTTTAAATAGGAAAAGAAATTATGAACTAGGATGTCGAGATGCCGGAAGAAGTGTTTATAGATCCTTTTGTCTTGAGCACTTGATTTCTAAATCTTTTCAATGCCTCTAATATTTCCATGCCCCAAGAATTGTTGTATTAGCATTTGCATGAGTCTAACTATCCAGACACTTTTCCATTTCTTTTCCAAACTCTACATTTTCTAAGAAATATTTATTAGCATCCGTGATATCCATCTGCAGTGTGAAAATTTCTTTCATATTCTCCTTGGATATGGTGTCCTACTTGAACAAATCTTCTATAACAAATGTCTTGAACTGAGACTTGATTTCTTAGATAGTGAATTTATCATTTGAGTTCTCTTTGAAAATTTTGCAGTGAATATCCTGGAAGGTAGACATGACACAAACTTTAAAATCTTCTCCTTTTGTAACATGTTCCTGAGTTCTTCAATGGATTCTTAGAGAACCTTTATCTTATAGTCAATGTTGAAAACCCATTGCTTAGAAAAATTCTATTTTGCATCATCAAAAAAATTTCTTGCCAAGTGGATTTGTACATTTTTATCACTCATTAATCGAATATCTTGGATACATTCACTCCACAATTTCAATTCCCTATCCAAACCATTGAGTGTTATGATGAAATTTAACTGAATCTTAGCAATTCTGTCAAATGACTTAAATGATTTCTTGATGAAATTCAAACCTATAATTATCATCTCATCAACAATGGATTCCATTGCCTTCCCATAAGTGGCATGCTTATGAATATCCTTGATGGATTGAACTTCATCATTAGACAGAATGGCAGATGGTGGGATGTAAGCTAGGGGGGTTGGGTCAAGTACCTTATCCTCTATTAGTAAGGATTTGATGAAACTTGACAAGATTTTATTCTGCTCCTCCAAATGCTCTTGTGTGTTATTCCCTTTTTCAACCCTTTAGATCACTCTATAAATTGTCTCCCTCAGGTTATGTACCTAACTTTTAGGTGTTGATTCACCAAGATAAATTATTGTTGATTCCAAATCATCTATTGATAGGTCCTTTTCATCTTTTTCAATCTTGGATCTTGCAATCTCAATGAATTGTTGGCCTTAAGAGTCTGAAACTAAACTAGATGTGACCTTAGCCTTTTTCGCTGGAGGGGGAGGAGTAGTACCTAGAAGGGCTACCATTGCTTCAAACTTAGGGGCAACAACACTTGAAGTGGTCTTCCTTTTCTTGCTTTACAACAATGGTTGTACCCAGGAAAAGGAATAACTAGAAGTGGAGGGAGAAATGGGCCCAAGTGCAGGTGCACTCATCACACTTATAGTTTTTAAAACAGCCACTTCTAACACAGAGGTCTTAGTTTGGGTGGTGGGAGCTTCCTTAGTAGATGTTTCTACCAATTCTGGAACTGGTTTCTTTAATTGATCAATTTATACTACTTTCCTCGGATTATTTTCCTCTAGATTTCCCTACTCTTTTTCTTCACTGTCATCATCACCAAGGTCCATGATTGCTCCCTCATCAAGTATTGTTTCAATTTTCTTAGGAGAGGGTAGCTTCTCATTCTCCTAAATAACTTCCTCCACCTTGTCATCCTTCTTAACCTTTCCCTTCTTTGTGTACACCAAAGTTGAAGATTCTGGTGGAGAAGGAACAAATTATTCATGTGCTTCAGGAGTTGGTAAAGGTATTTATTTCTTAGGGGTGGAGGTATCTTGAGAAAAAGACCAGGATTTTATTGCTTTAATCATCTTCATTTTTCTATCAAACCAAATCCTAGTTCTCACCAAGACAGGTTTGATGAGCTCCTTTAAATCATCTATCTCCTTAACAAACCAATCAATGGTTTCAATAGGAGTGTGTCTGACTGATCTCTTATATTCAAGGGACTACAGTTCTTCATCATCATCCTAAAATCCTTCAGGAACATTATATACACCAAAATCCTTGATTTTTTACAAAGACGATATTCCATAGTATCTTCTCTAAGCTTCATAATCGTCAGAACAATTGGCCCAGTAGTCTTCAATATCGGCAAGGTTTTGAAAACCCATTTTGAAATTTGTGGAAATGAACACCTTAATATCAAAGCAAGTTATAGGTTTATAATAATGAAGGATAAGAGGAGAAATTGTTCTGTCAATGTTCTGAGCATCTAAATCAGTCTTGCAAGTGTAGTTACCCAATGTGATTGGGAACTGAATACCTACAATATTCTTATCCTTTCAGGTTCTATGCAGTTTATCCAACTGTCTACATATCTCAACCAAATCTATCTTCTCACTGCAGTACATAGGGATTTTTAGGGGTTGTCCCTCAAATTGATCCAACCGTATATTTGAGAATTTCCTGAATTGAGTGAAAACACTACCATATACATTGATCAATTGTTTTTCTTCCTCTGAGAATATTCTAGCGGTATCTCCTTCCAACAATCTGACAATGTACATAGTAAATGCATCATATACCCTCCTGAAATGATGTTTGTTGCTATTTAGAGTTAACTATGGATGGTACACATAGATAGGAGCATATTTATTTTCCTCAGCATAGGAGAAACCCAACCATTCTCTATAAGTGGGAATGGTGTACATCATGTAAGAGGTCATGTAGAAAGTTTGAGTCCTTTGAACATCTGCCAATTTTTAAGTCAGGATATCATAGGTTATCCCTTCCCAATTCAAGATTTGTTTACCTTCACATATAATATTGATATAAGGGAAAATCTAGTAATGAAATTCATTGGTAGAGGGAATTCCCATTATCATGGAAGGGAGAGTGATAAAATCTGACAATTATTCACTAAAATCAACCATGTACATTGTTTTGAGCAGCCTCGAAGCTCCTTTCTTTGGATTCTTAAACTAAGATTTAACCACTCTGCTTTTATAAAATTCATTGTCTTGATCAAAAAGAAGTTATGCCTGATCTCTGGTAAGAATATTCGAGCCTTCAATCATGGGGATTTTGAAAGTAATGCTAATACAATTTCATCAAGATGAGCCACTACTTGTCCTTGAGGGTCAAAATTTTCCTTTGTCTTTGGATTGAAGCATGACCCATAGGCTAACATGAATATCAGCACGCTGAACTGAAATTAGAAAACCCCCTTCATGAGCAATTCCACTTTCCTTAATAAGTTAAGTATAGGATTAGGGTTTTCACAATTAATTAGATCCCAGAAATCATCCAAGTCGAGGTGTTGAGCCTCGTTGTCTCCTATGTCTGGTATAGATGTCTCGAAGGAAGATAAATTCTCATGCCCTTTGTAGTTGATATTCATTTTATGGCAGTAGAAGTGGATTTCTAAATTCCTCTATATTTCTCCTTCGACATTTCACAGCTTCGAGTGCACCTGAATATTCGAAAAATAATGGAACGGGGCTTGGCGAATGGCTACAAATAGTAGAGGGTAAGAGAATGGAAAGGAAGAAAAAATACAAAGGGTGTGGTGAAAATGATCGATTACCATGGTTATTTATACAATTTCTATTTGAGTAGGTCAGTGGGGAGAAATTAATGCGACAATTAATGCTTTACACCGACCCAAGATAGTGGCAAGCAGAAAAGGTAGAAAAAATGTGCACAACTGACCCATGGGACAATGGGACACCTGGGATGCATGGAGCTGAAACAACCATAGTGAACGAAAAGTAGAAAAAGTGGTCTTGCGGGGAAACAAAGGTTAGGTATAACTTGGGACATGTGGGACACAGCGAGCTGAAATGTCTACAATATATTAGGATCGGGTAAGTCAAAAAAAATTGGCACAAACAGTTCTCAAGACATCAGGACACAATTTCTTCAGAAATCCAAAATGTCTGAAAATTAAGGAAAAGCATGAATATGTGGGAAAAGAAGGAAATCGAGGAACAGGAGGCCTGAATGAACTTGGGACATGAGGGATAGAAAAACCCTAAAAAACCCGCAATCAAAGAAAAAGCCTCAAAACTCAAAATTTGAAAAAAAATGACTAACTGTTTGAAATTAGCTCTTTCTTAGGGGACCTCTACAAGGTAATTTTGATAGTTATATTACCCAAAAAAATTCAAAATTGAAGAAGAAAATTCACCACTCTTGGGGAAGTGACAACACTAATGAAGGAAGGGGAGTTTGAATTATGCGGTTAATGTAATCTAAATGTTTTAAGGTTGTTTCATCTTTGGATTGTTGGTTTTCATAGTATGAGGGGGAGTATAGCCCAAAAAATTTTTAGGTGGGGATGGTTGTGTTAAGAACGTTTCAAGAGGTACCATATTTATTTTTTTGAATGAAGATGGAGTTATGGGGGTATCTATACCAGAGAGTGGAATTGGTAAAGAGAGTGGATTGATAATTACTTGTGATGATAATGGTAAGGTAGCAAGAAAGGATTCAACAGATGCAAGGTTAAGGTTGAACAAGCATTTCTGTTGTCATTTTTGATTGTGTGGGTGTAGATGTTGCTTCCACATATGTATTTTTGAATGTTGACTCATTAGGTATTTTTTCATATTCAAGAATTGATGTTTCTTTTGTAATGAAATTAATAGTATGATAAGTATGGACAACATTGTTTTGTGGTTGTTCAGTAGATAGAGAATGATTTGGAAATGGTTGTTTAAATATCTCCAAGTTTTGATTTAAGGGTGCATTGGGGTTATCCAAATGAATTTCACCCTTATCAATCAAATCCTGAAGAACATTGTGGAACATCTGGAACCTTTCTAAGTCATGTCCTTTGACCCTATGGTATTTACAATAATCATTGTCTCGATACCACGAGGGTTTAGATATAGATGTATCGATAGGTTGGATGGGGGGAAGAGATATCATATCGACGGCAAAAAATTTGTCAAAAACTATGCTGTAAGTTTCCCCAATTGGCGTGTAGTTACGTTGTGGACAAGAATGTGCAGCAGTAGGATTTTCTTTAGGAGATAACTTAACTAATATGACATTTGTAGCTGATTTAGATTTTTCAGGGCTAGAAGATGACTTAGAAGGAAACTTGGTTCATGGTTTCTTAGGTTGAAGTTTAACACGCCCATATTCTAAAGCACATAGTTATAATTTTTGGGCCATATTAAAGGCTTCATAAAAAGTATGAAATGATTGAATTTGTAAAGTTGACTCAATGTGTTTATCACATGATCAATAGAAAACTTTGATCAGCTCAATTTTTAGTAATGTAAAGGATAATTGATTAATTATACTGCTCTAGTGGGAAACAAAGTCAGCAATAGATTCATCCTCAAATTTTTAATCACGTAAAGATCATTAATGGTAACTTTTCAGGCTATGTTTATAGAGAAGTTTTATAAAAATAATTATGCTAGTTAGCTGAAAGAAAAAAGAGAGAATTGTAGGATACTATTGTACCAATCTAGAGCAGGACCGGTAAGGGACATTAGAAAGGTTCGCAGCATAAGGTCTTGGTCATGGGCTATTAAATAACAAGCATCACTAAATGCATGAATATGTTGTTGGGGATCTTCTTTGCTATAGAACTTAATGAATTTTGGAAGTTCCCAGTAAAGAGGGTATGCTTTGTATAGAATTGATGGATGGATGGGTTCATTACAAATTTGGTCATAAGAGAGGTATTTTTGGGTGTAAATGAAGAATCTTCCAGACTTGATATCTAATTTATGTGAATTTGAATAGGATGTTGGTGGGGATTTTTGCGAAGATGGGCTGGGTTGAAATATAAACTGACCAGGTTGTGAGTACATTTGATATTGTTGAGGAATGCTTTGTTGATAAGGGATGTTTTGTTGGGGTATGTTATATTTTGGGACAGTTTGTTGTGGAATGTTTTGTTGTGAAATATATTGCTGGAGAGGAATAATTTTTTTGTTGTGAAAGAGTTTGTTGTGGGATATATTTTTGGGGAATATAATGTCGAGAAGGGATGCTTTTTTGTTATTATGGGAGAGTTTTTTGTGGAATATACTGTTGAGATGGGATACTTTGTTGTTGATGTGGGAGAGTCTATTGTGAGATATATTGTTGAGATGGGATACTTTGTTGTTTATATGGGAGAGTCTATTTTTGGAATATACTGTTGAGATGGGATACTTTGTTGTTGTTATGGGAAAGTCTGTTGTGGAATATACTGTTGAGATGGGATACTTTTTTGTTGTTGTGGGCGAGTCTGTTGTGGAATATACTATTGAAAAATTAATTGTTGTGAAGATTGTATATAATGATAAGAAAATATTTGTGAGTAAGGAGGTTGTTGTTGAAAAAACATAGCAGAGGCCGCAAAGGATGGTGCTTGTTGTGGAATGTATTGTGTAGGAGTAGATTATGGAATATTAATTCATAGTAATGAGTTTGTGGTATGTATTATGAAACAAGATGGGTGGTATCAATTACACTAGTATTGATTAAAGGAATTGATGTCGGAATAGACATAGTAATATTTGAATGTTGTTAGCTGGCTGAGGAAAAATGGTGGAAGAAGAAATAGAACTTAATGGAATATTTTAAGTGAATGAGGATGTTAGAGGGGTAGATAATGGAGTACTAATATTGGTTTGTGGAGGTGTTGAACTAGTTGAAAGGTTAGGTGATGATTTGTGTTATTGGGCGGTTGTATCCTGAGAGGAAACCATATGAAGACTAAAAATGGAAACTGAAAACGTGACCTCTGATGTTTTAGCTTGACTTAGTGAAGGGTATGAATGTATTTTTTGAATGACATGTTTTTGATCTGAAATAAGTTTTGCAATAGAAGAGGAAGGATTATAGGAAGATGGTGGTTTGGTTACATATTTTTGGTTTGAACTAATAGCTTACATAATTTAAGGAATAATTGAAAATGTTTCGGATTTAAGTTCTAGTGAGGAACCAGATAAAGGGTCTAGATTGTGAGAGGTTATGGTGTAAATGGATGAATTTAAACACCCCCGAGCTGCCAAATAGGCATTGAGGGAAATGGGTTTTGAATCTAACATTTTTTCAAAGACAGGGTCTCCTCTTTCAAAGAAAGTGGTTTCAAAAGACTCCAATTGTGAACTAGGAGAGTATGGTTGCTCAGTGTCTTCATGTTTTGATGTTTTTAATTCTTGAATAAGAAACTAATGTGTAAAGTTTAAAAGGTGTTATTTCATTTCTTCATTATATTTTTCCTCTAATTCATTCCATTCTTGTTGAGCATCAGTTAGAGGAATTTTTCTAATTTGTTGAAGAAATGAGTTTTGTTGTTGTAATGGTGTGGTAAATGATGGTGTTGATACAGTAAAAAATAAAGGTTTTGGAAATGGTATAGGTAACAAAGTAGATAAAGGAATTTATTGTTGTAAGGGTGTAGACATTGGTTAAGACATGCTTTCAAAGGCTTGGTTATGATCTTGTTGTTTTGTTTACAAAATTTTAAACAAACACACACAAAAAGAAAAAAAATGATATAAAATGGGTTGATTATAAATAACAATCAAAAGAAAGTAAAATAGATTTTTGAATCTTGTTCATTTAATTATAAAATAAAATATGCAAAATGGTTAACGCGGGTCCTCGAAAATGAAAATATAGGGCTAGTTTGAGGTATGTTTAAGGGTGAAGCCCTCGATATACCCAAAGGTACATGAGGCCCAACTTTTTACTACTGTTGATACGGTCATGATATTAAGGCCTACCCCCTCACTTCAAGGTTTTGTAGTGATAAGGGTTTTGAGTGTTAAGCCAATATATACCAACATACATATGTTTATGCTCGGCTAGAACATCAAGTCAGTTTCTCCTCTTGGTGATGAAACCCAAGTAGGTATCCACCTGGGTAGGAATTATTTTAATATGTTTTGTGTTTATGTGATTTGGCTATGTGTGGGGGATTAAAAAGTGAATGTAAAAAATTTCCCTCTTAATTAATACTATGTGAAATAGAAAGGATGAAATATTCAATTTAAATTCCAAATCGAAATTTTTTGAGTGAAGACAATCAAACAAAATGCAATACTAGAAAAAAAATAAGAAATTTTTAGGACTCACCGCTAAACACTCCTATATTGTTGTTTTTTTAGGAGTTTTTAAAGCCCGCAAATCTTGGGAATCCATCAAGAAAAAAAACTATATCAATAGTATCCTGCAAGACCAGGTTAGAAAAAGAAACATAAAACAACCTAGATCCAAGATTAGAATTTCTCAATAAATAATCAGAGACAGAATTCTTCAACGCCTATTTGAGAAGAAACCAATAATAATAAACAAAAAATTGAAATAATTTATAAGGGTATCAAAATTATTTAGGGAAACACTAGTGATTGGATAAATCGTAGGATTTTACTGTGAAAATAACCAAAACTTGAAAATAGGTACTTTTTATTAAAATTAATAATGAAATAAGGGAGAAAGGTCCCACCAGACGTACCAAGATGTTTAGAATAAAATCACCTCTTTAACCTAACTTAATAAGCAAGATAATAAGTCTTACCAAACCTCAATATGGTGGGGTTTAGAGGTACCCGTTGATATGTGTAGATTATACCAAAGTTGTGTTGCATGCACAGAATAGCTCAGCTCTTCTCCTACAAATGACTCTGCAATCAAAGACACCTCACCAAACTTTTAATTAGTAAAAACAATAAGTGAGCTTCCTGAAAAAATTCAGTCCCTAGAAGTCAAAGGACTTCCTCACAAGGATTTCAACCCACTATTTATGAAATCAAGAAATACATATAGAAAATCATGATATTTGGATGGATAAAAATTATAATCATTCTAACAATTTCAAAATTTATTACAAATATGTAATGAAAAACTAAGATATATAAGCTATAATATAGATATCTGAATTAAAATCAATGTCAGAATCCTCGAATTAGGGGGAATTTTTGTAACTAAATTCATGATAATCTATCTCAGGTTTGTCAGAGAAGTCATAATCGTAATATTCAATGTATTCATCTCTAAGGAACTTAGGGATGTATTTTGGCTCTCTGTCTTCTAAGTTGGATTGATTTTTGGATGCAGAGTCAGGATATTGATACTCAGGTAGATCAGTGGATTCACATATTCTATGTCCAATCTGACCTCGTAATGGTATTCAAACCAGTCCAAGTCATCCCAAATGCACATGATATCATAATAGGCCTACCAAAACTTGTCAGTGGCCTCTCAAATGCTTTGAGTGATCTCAAAAATGTCTTGTAGTTGATCCATCAATACTGAATGTATTACACAAAGTTCCAGATCAAGAAATACGTCGTATTAATCTTAGTGTAATGGGTGTTGAATAATCGAAAGAGAATTGATATTGGTTATCTCGTGAACCTAACCACCTATATGCATCTACAAAGACCCATCTATTGGAACCAAAAATTAACTAATTACATAAGGTGCGAAGGTTTGTGGCATGTGGAATTAGGGCATGAAGGCATGCGTAGAAGTACCTTTTGAGGGTGCATTAGGGCTCGCACTCAGGAAGGATGGATTCAGGAATTAGTTGATTTTAGACAATGGATAAAGATGTGTTTTGGGAATGGACCAAACAGCGGCTAGATACAGTTATGGATAAGCTTAGAAGACTTACATCTCAAGAAAAGGATATTTGAAGGCATCATTATGGTTATCACAAAAGGATAAGGAGTAAATTTTGTTATAGATTATCTGGAACTTGCATGCTAAGGGATACTCGATTGAGGAAACGCATGATGACATTTGGCATATTCTTAGGTAGTGGTAGGGAAATCGTGGAAGATTCTGTTAGGCCTTCTCTTGTAATGATGGGTGGTTAGAAGATATTCCTGGGATTTCCTCATTATGGATGGTCTTGGATGGCATTAGAGTGGTGTGTGTGTGTGTGTGTGTGTGGAAGAGAGAGTGCGAGAAATAAAGTGAGATAGTGAAAATATAATGCTTAATTGAAATCTTTGTGATGAAGTATTGATAGAGGGAATGTTAAAATGTTGTTAATATCATATCTCTATGGATGGAACTCTTTTGATGTACTATTGGCTACTGTAGCTTGATAAATGAATATAATGAAATGGTTCTGAACCTTTGTGAGATGAATCTTGTCCCGTGCATTTTATTTTCTATTTATGGGTGTAATATTGGTGATCTTAATGCTAAATTTGATTTAGTTTTGTTCCTATTGTAGTATGATCATGTTATTTCATGTTATGGTGTATTAGACTAGGATTTAGTTATTAATCTTTATTCCAAGAATGGGTGTGTTAATTTTCTATTTGTACAACCATCCCCTTATTAAGGGGGAGCATTCTCATGAAGCTCACATAAAGGATGGGCTCGGTACCTGCGCGCACCTCGAGTGAGCTTCTAGACCTTTCTAGATGATGTGCCGATGCACTTGGGATTTGAAGAGAAGTAAGATGAAAAAAAATGACTACATCTTGGTTTTGTTATTGCGACCTCTTTTCAAAGTTTTTGTGATAATGGTGCGTGATGACAAAGTGCTTGATCTTGGACAATGTCGAATAATTTCTCAAAGTCATGGAGGTTGAGTTTTCTCATAGATTTAATACTGGATTTGAGTTTGATGCGCGTAAATGGGTAGAAGAACACATGTATCATGAGTTGTATAAGACCTTATTTTTGTTTTCCAGTGGAGTTGTATGAATGGATTTTGGCGTATGCATCTAGGTCAAGTTGGTACTATAGACCCTTGTGTATGGACCCACGATGAGTATTAGAAGTTGCATGATGTTGATCTGACCGGGACCTATGTTGTCGATCACTAGTAGAGTAGAGCATTGACTAGTTACACATTCGAGTACGTTATTTCTACGTATTCTTATCTAAAGGTTGTTGAGTTTGAGTTCTTGAGGGATCCAAGAGGATCATTCTTACTGCTATCCCTTTAGCTCTAAATATAATGATCATTACACTGAGTCTAAACTCATTTCCTATGGTTGGCTAAGCTTCCTCTGAGCGTTGGGTACGGAAGCTAGAGTGGGGGAAGATGTTATACCTTGCAGCTGAAAGAGAGGGAGAGAGAGAGAAGAGAGATGGCTCAAGTATAATGAAGCTCGTGAAAGGGAGTTTGTAAGACAACATGAGATTGCAGGAGTAATAAATCTATGGAGGTAGACGTTGCAAGAAGGATTTAAGGTTCATGTAGAGGATGTGGAACTTGAACAGTCTATGCTACCCCATCTTGGAAAGTGCGGGAGAGAAACCCCCTCAAGTTATGATGAGAGATCATCACTTGGAGAAAGTAAATCCATAGGCATGCATATGAATCCACCTAGTGACCAAACCTTCGTACTTAGTTTTCTAAATCCAGAGATAAGAATTACTATCCAAGTTGGTATTGGTGGTAGTAACCTATCAGCACCTTGGAAGTATAATCTTTCATTTGGTACATCTATGGTTTCATAATCAATTATTGTGTTTAGAGTTATATTTTTTCATGACATTTAGACAAATTATGGGTACACATAGCCTGGTTATTGCATCTAGGAGTAGTGTGGGAAACATGTCTAAGAACAGTGCAATATCAGAAACTTTTGGTAAGTAGTTTAACAACAATGGGGATATAAGATGTGACCACTTCAAGACCCTTGCTAGCTATAGGAGGTGGATTTGGTGGGTTAGGTGGAGTAGGAATTGGTATACCTGGTGGATTTGGAGGATCTGATGGGTCAGGAGATTTAGGTGCTGGTGGATATGGTGGTGGAGGAAACAACGAAGGGAATCAAGGTCCAAGATCGGGCGGACATGGGCCTTAACCACCTCATCAAGTGTTCTTTGAAATGTATTTTCATTTACCAACTTACAAAGATGTTCAGGATGCTAGAGAACATGTACACAAATGTGAGTTGTTATGGCATACAAAGGGGATCACTACCCCAAAGTGGAAGGCAAGTCAGTTTACAAAGACATTACAAGGGCACGTGCATACCTGGTACCAAAAGTATGACCCTCACTAGACAGCAATGTAGTATACCACGCTAGGTAATACCTTCTTAGAATAATTCTATATTCCTAATTTTGAATAAAAGAGCATTAGAATGTTGAAGGATATTCAACAAGGTATGGCAGAGAGTATGTAGGAGTATGATGCATGCTTTAATACTCTCTTGTCAAAATTGTCTTATGATATTCATCCTTCTCAACATGCTCAATGGTTTTTTGGAGGATTGATAACACCTTTCAGAAGAGTGTTTTTCCATAAAACTTTCTTATATCCACGTGAGGCCTTAGAGACTACCCTGTGTGCTGAGTCTGTGGGAAGCATTGATACCAATCAGATTGTTTTCATGGCAAAGTAGTAGGAGAAGTTATCTATGAACTCAGCACATGAGGCTCGTAATGGCCTATGGTGCATGGATTATGAGGTAGAATGGCATACAAAAGATATTTTTCCTTGGAGATCAGTACACACCATTACGGTAGACTGTGAGACTTGCCATGGAGATCATGATGCAAGTAGATGTTTGTTTTTACATCATGAAATCCATAAGAATGTGTCTTGTTATTATAATATTTTCACTTATACTACTCATGATACCAAGTATTGTAGATTGATTGACCAAATACATGATGCCATTGATATTGGTGTGTGTCAGACCAGTGTTGCAAACAACTCTAAGGATGGTGGTCGTCACTATGAAGGGCCTGTAGATGGAGGAGCTCGTGGAAGAGGATTTTATGGAGGATTTATAAGCCATGACAATCATAGAGGTAGAAGAAGTGAATTTCCTCATGGAACCTATTACAATTGTGAGCCTATGGAGCACTATAAGCGTGAATGTCCCAACCTATTATAGTGCTCTTGGTGTGGGAAAAATCAAAAGTATGAGGAGTTCCTGGAATTGTTTGAACATGTGATCCAAAAACAGCAGAAGGACAAAGGCAACAAAATGGTAACCATGAAAAAAGAAGACTCATATTGGATGCCAAGGGTGGCGTGTGAGTTAGAGTTTGAACCTATACTGGTAACAATGTGAGATGAGGTTACATATGTTAGGGAAATACCAAAGCAGAGACCACTAGTCACAAGAGAAGAGGTGGTGCACGAGAAGTATCTGGACCCTACTCATCAGAAGAAATTTTATCAATATACCATGGATGTGATTTGAAGCCTACAAGGAGAGATCCAGTGCCTAAAGGAGTAGTCACGGAAGTTAGAGAAAAAGAAGAGCTTTGAGGCTCCAAAAAAGGATCTAGAGGATGTCAGGGAGGTATGCAAGATGTTGAGGAAAGAAAATATCATCCCTTTGTTAGGATATTGTTTGAGAGATAAATTACCATGCGTCAGAGGAGAGCACGAGAGGCAGGTATTACATGCTAATATGCCTCCTCACATCATTGACTATGATAAGGAAATTAACTTGAATTCCATGGTTAATTATACAAGTCAGGTAGTGATGAGATCTTGCGTCATTGTGTGCTAGATAAGGAGTGTGTTGCAATCATGGAGGAAGCACATGGTGGAATTTTAGGAGTTCACTTTGTAGGAACGTCGCCGCGTGGAAGATACTATTAACAGATATTTAGTGGGAAACAATTTACTATGATTGTATCAAGTTTTGCAAGGCATGTGATCATTGCTAGAAACCTTTACAATCTATGAAGGAGAGATGAAATGCCTTTGAGGCTGATATCTAGCACTAAACCATTTGAGAAGTGATCGATTGAATTTGTAGGCCTTATTTCACCTACCACATGAAGGACTGGTTCACGCTATATAATTACTTGTACTGATTATTTAACACGGTGGGTGGAGGAAGCACCTATAAAAGATTGCACGGCAACCACATTAGCAATATTCCTGTGGGAAAATATAATCAATAGGTATGGGTGTCCTTTGAGTTTGACTAGTGATAGGGGTACACATTTTTTGAATGAGACAGTTACGATTTTTTTGGGATAGTTCATGGTAGATCATCACAAGACTACTCCTTATCACCCTCAAGTTAATGGGAAAGCTGAGGCATTTAACAAGATATTAAGTCACTCATTGACCAATATTTGTGATGTTGGGAGACATGATTGGGATGAAAAAGTCTCAGTCATGCTATGGATGTATAGAACAACCTACAAGAGATTGACTAAAGCCACACTATTTTAATTGGTGTTTAGCGTGGAAGCTATTTTTCCAATATAATTTATGTTACCCTCTCTACATATTATGCACACAGGAGGATTGGCCGATGAACAAGCATTACAAGAGTGCATGGATAAGGTAATGCAGTTAGATGAAACGTGATCACTCACTAGATGGATTCAGAATAATGAGAAAGTGAGATAAAAAGCATCGCATGATCGTCACATTAAGAATAAACAATTTGAGGTTGGGCAGATGGTTCTACTTTATGATTCTAAGTTTCTGTGCCATCCTAGGAAGCTCAAAGTCCTTTAGTTAGGGCCTTATATTATCTCTTACATCCTTGCTTTAGGTGCATTTCTGTTGTAAGTGCTGGATGGGACAAGGTTTTGAGGTTGTTTCAATGGTATTAGGCTAAACCCCTACTATAAATCAGGCTTCTTTATGTCTATAAAATAAGTCAGTATTGTTAATTAGATTAGGTTTACCTTAATGATTTTCCCTTTCATTTGTTTCCTTTGACGTCATTTTTTGGTGTTGTGTTGTGCATTGGTGTTCCAGTAGCTAATTACATTATAAATTACTCTATGCGTAGAGGACCGCACATACATTTTGTGTGAGGGGTGGACTAGAATATATACTTGGATATGTTTGAAAAATTCCTTCGACAATGGGCTGTTGGGAAACTCATTCTAAAAAAATTAACACAATGATAAAATAATGGGTGGTACGGTGGTTAAGGTGTTTGAATTCGTGTGGGTATAAAGGTGTGTTGAGAAAATTTTGAATACCACACAAAAGAAAAATATCTAGCAGTATAACATAAGGTAGGCAGCACCATGGGGAACTACATGGTGGATAGTACAGAGGTTATGTACTTCATCATGATGATGCATGTGAAGGAGGTTTGTGGCAGTGAAGTAGTGTTGGAGAACCAGAAGGTTATATTTGTCACACATGAAGGGAAGTTGTGAAATTTGAGTTAAGGGAAATAAAGTGATTTATTAAAAAGAGACGTTAAGACATGTGGTTGGAGGAGCTTTAAGGTGTTGAAAATTTATAAATATAAGGGTAAGGGTAGTCATTTCGACTACTTTTCCTTAGAGAATTTATTTTTATGCTCCCAAGCTTGAAGTGTGATGAGGGTTTTGTAAAGAAGAAAGAGGTACTTATCACGAACCAGTGAAATTGTGTGAGTCATGGCGTAATCTTGTAGCATGACAAAAGGGGAAAGGAGACAATAGAGCAAGAAGGGGTTACGTGAGAGAGAACTGTAGAATTTGTCGAGTTTAGTAAAATGAAGAAGAATTTGAAAGAACCTAGGGCACGAAAGGACATAAAATAAGGAATATGACACCCAAGAAAGCTCATACAAAGATACTGGTGGTAGAAAAGGAAAAACCCGTGGAGATGTATTCAGAGATGCAGTACCCTCTAGGGGTCATTAAGGTAAAGAAATGGAGTTTGAAGTTGTAAAAATGAAAAATTGGCAAGTATAACCATAGAACAAGTGACAATGAGAAGATAATGTTGGTGGACTTGGTCTTAGAAACACTGATGGTTAGATAAGCTCAAAAACCCTAGGGTTGATGACTTGGTACAAAAAGAATTACATAAGACTAGATTCTTGCAGGTATGGGAGTTGCCTTTCTTTGTGAAACTTTCCTCGTTGTTCAAGTGGTTGATTTAATGGGTACATAAGGACTTCTTCTACTTTACAGGGAGAAGGATGAGAATAACGGGCCACTTGATTAGGGCAGTTACAGGCTTGCAGAACTCTGAAAAAGACATGGTAATTGACTTGTTTGCCGCTAAAAAGATTGAGGACCTAAAAAATAAATTGAGCTATGAGAAAGGAGGAAGGGCTCAGGTGATTGTGGATATTCTAGACCTAACATTGAGAGTCAACTCCTAACTCATTAGTTATAAGTTAGGAGCATCAGAGATGTGGACAGATATCAATAAGAGGTTCTTGTACATGGAATACAGAGTGTCCAAGTGGGCACATTATAATTTTGTAGAATTTATCACAAAGGGAATTCTAGAGGAAGCGTGAGTGTAGAACAAGGAAAGAGTGAAAATAACATGGGGATCCATACTTGTATTTATTTTATTATGGGAGATTGGTGTCCCAAATGGGCCAGATGGGAACATATGGGTTCACCCACTAGTGCACTCCTCTCTTGCAATATAGTTTGCGTAGTTCACTTGTGATGGGACCATCTCGAGCACCTACAAGGCTCGAATGATAATGTGGTATGAACAGTTGCGAGAGGAATTTGAGAACAAATGGCACATCCCACCATGAACTTCCATGAGTATTTAGATATCAAGTTAAGTTCTTTGTTACACAACACTTTTTCCTTGCAAATTTTATGATGGCCAAGGGAGAGATGGGGCTGTGGTGTAAGCTCCCCTTTGCTTTTACTGCTAAAGATATGAAGTGTTTCATCAACTGCATTAAATATGTGCAGAAGTTTGTTTTTTATGCAAACAAAGTGTACGTTGATGTTCATACCTTGTGTGTGACATAAAATTATGACACTCATCCAACCTATGTTGAGGTTTTGGAACCATATTTTATGGACTTACACCCACAAGTCAGTCTCACCATCAAGGGTTATGTACATCAGGTGTTTTTACAGCTGCACCACAAAACACAAGGGGTGATTGAAGTGGAGGTTATAGGATCCCCCTTTCCAAAGCCACGGGAGGCACCAATATCACCCATAAAAGTAGTACAGGTTGAGGGAGAGGAAGAAGAAGAAGAACAAAGTGAAGGAAAGTTAGACATTTCCTGGAAGAGTAAGTACTACATGTGATGCAATGGTAGCAAGGGCACCAGCACTTCACAACAAGGTGGCATCAAGGCCTCACTACTAAAGCACAAGGAGGAAAATCAGGAGGAAGAAGCAAAAGACACACAATGCATCAAGCTCCACGACAAGCTCATAAGAAGGAGAAGAGGAGGACCACACCACCTTCAAGGTAGAATTGGAAGCAAAACTTGAGGAGCATGAAGCTAAAGCTGAAGCCAAGGTTGAGGGTGAGGCATGTGAGGATTTCTTCCTCTCCTCCATTGTTAATTTGTCCAAAACCTTGTTATCATCCTCTTCATAATTCCTGACTCATTCCACACTATTGAAAAGTGAATATCAAGTATTTTCAAGATAACTCAATGATAAAGAGTTGTCAGAAACCCTGGGGCACAAAATGAAGAATTGTTCATAACTAATGAACCGGTGATAAAATATCGGTGAAAATTGGAGAAAATGTCCTCATCCAAATGTGTTGAAGCTGAAAATATCCAAACATTTAAATATGTCACTTATTTTTAATGGAATCCATTTAAAAAATTATACCTTGGAATGTTGTTCCTTTAAATTCAGTCAAACCGTGCAGCGGAATGACCTAAAAATTTGAACAAAACATGAGAAGAGAAAAACCAGAAAGATTAGGTAATTTCATCAATCTGACACCATGATTTCCATATTCTAAAAATAGCAAGTTCTTGTGGTTTGCACTTGCCATTTTTAGTAACTTTCCAAAAATGGAAAACTCCTCCAGAAGAACAGACTCTGAAAATCATACAGATCGAAAACTTGGGCACGTGGGTCAAAAGGTCAAAAAATTAAACAATTAAAAAGAAACTTTCCAAAAATGGAAATTTCTTGGAATTGATGCCAAAACATCTGTAATAATATCAGAACATGAAGGTAACTCCTTAGTGTAAACAACAAGATCAAAAAGCAGCCTGCCCGAAATAACAGTTTTTGGCTCCAGTTGCAGAAAGTTGCTACCATCTCCATAGTAACTTATAACACTTATTTTTTTCATTCTCGTGGGATTGAAATATTATTCCAAGGCTCAAATAGAGCATTGATAAATTCATATTAGTCTTGGAAGCATTGTCTTAAATTCAAGTGTGCTTAGAAGTAAGTCAGAGCATCACAGGGCACAATTGGTGGATATTTCTTCATCACTCATGGAGATAGATGAGTCAAAGTGAGTCAGTCAAGACGAGTTCATCAGCCAAGTTTCAAGGAGGATCATCATGGGAATTATATGTGTTCATCCTGGGATCACATTGGGAAATATCATAATAGTGTTTCTAAACACTCATTCTGTGGTCCAGGATGTCTTTGCATCATGCGTAGGTTGTGATCATCATCGGAAAGATCTTCATCAAAGGTGGATGTACCCCCACTCATGCTTCAGATAATTATTCCATTACCTCTTCCTCTCTTTCTTTCTTCATTCTAATTCTTCATTGGGTGTAATCATTGTGTTCTTTCCTATTTACTTAAGTAACATATTTTGTAAGTGCAAAATTATTTTCTCAAAATTATAAGAGAAATATGTAATTTGTCTTTTTTAGAGGAAAACGAAATGTCACAAGTGGAATAGGAATATGAAGATTCATATCAGGGAGATGAAATGTCAATCCATATTGCTATAAATTGGGGTGGCTTATCCATTCCAAAGCATCTGAAAAACTACTTCTGAAAATTGCATTTCTGAAAAATTATGTACTTTGTAGAAATAGTGGATTGTAATTTGTTGTTGGACTTTGTGTCATCCATATACATGAAATAAGGCTACATTTATTTCATATGCTTTCTTATTTTCCCTTGTTTTGTACAACTTGTGTAAATTTCAATCAAGGAATAAATTTTCTGCTTTCCAAGATGTATGAATGTGTGTAACTTTGTATGCATGGTTTCCTCTCATCGTTGGCGTGATAATCATAGCTGTTATAATCATCTTATTTTTCTTCCACTTCCCTCTTGTATGAACTTAGCAAACATAGTAATATAATAGTTGTGTATCTTTGGTAATTGTATCTGAATATTGTGTTTTGATTCATCGATCCCGCTAGATTCATTGTTGCTTTCCTCTATTTTGACTGTTGAAATACTCTGGTTACTGGGTGTGAGCTCTGAAATCTACTCATGAAATTAATATTCCTTTCCTACTTTCCCTCATTTCCCCTCATCACTGTAATTTCCTCCCTTATACCCCGTACAAACACCTTGTCATAGGTTCAATGGAATGTTCTTGCGTGATCCCTGAACAATTTGGCCACCCACAACATTTTAGATAGGATTAGGATTAGTTTCATTCAATAAATGGAGTTGTACCATTCAATGCAGAGGGGGGTAGCCCCATGAACATTGGTGGAGACACCTAATTTTTTCACTTGAAAATTTTTATTGGAAACTACTTTTAACGACTCCACTGCGGAGAGATTTTTCCAAGTGCACCAAAAAAAATCTATGCCCACATGTGTGCAAGTGTATTGTGCTTTTTAGCTAAGTTAGATGAATGAGAACTAACACCTAAATAGTTCTATAACAAAGCTAATGAAAAAATCTAAACACCATCAAAGATGAGAGCTAAACAAGATTAATACCTAGCATAATGCATTAACTTTGAATTAACAATGCTAAAGTATTTAAACCTCTACTTCTCTAGATTACCAACAAACAAGTAAATGGACCTAAATAAGCTCCATGGCAATCAATATTTGGTTGTCCTTGATATCTCCAAGAACCTAGGAATGGGGGCTTATCAAAGTTGGGCTACAAGACCCTTTTGACACCTCCCATATGACCTAAGCACTTTAGGCTAGAATAGGAAGCTTAACTCCTCAAGATGATGAACTCTCAAGAAAACAAGGTGCAAGCTCTTAGTCTCTTTGTTATATGCTTTGCATTTGCTCTCTTAAGGAGTTTAGGTGTAAGTAAAAAGGTAGGTGGAGGGCTCTTTATATAGCCCAAAGGATAAAGGATTCAACACATCCTCATGAATGTGGGATAAAGGTAAAACATGATTAGGAATGGATAAGGTTGCTTTAGTAAAGGTAACCTTACTTTATAAGGGTTTAATACATGTTTAGCAAGTCATGGGAGTTGGGGGTGTTTTAATTAATCAAAGGTGATTAACTAATAGGTAGGTGTAAGCTTATAGAAGCCAATTAGAAGAATATTAGTGTGATTTAGGCTATTATGAGGGGATTAAATCAATTAAATAGTGATTTACTAGTTAAATGAAGGGGAAGACTAATTAATTAATAATAATTAATTAATCTAGATAGAAGAGGTAAATAATTAACGGAAGGTCATTAATTAGGGTATGTAGTTGGATAGGTGACTTAATTAATTAGCTTATTGTAATTAATTGACGACAATAAGAGGGAATATGAGCGCTTTTGACAATATGTCGTCTATTTGCGGGAAAGGAGATAATTAGCGCAATTTAAGTATTTAAATTACTTAGGTGTAATTATAGGTGTCTACATTTGCCCCTCTTTGGGGTGGCATAAGTGACGTCACTTCAAAGATAGTAGATGGAAGAAAATTTTTGAAGGGATAGAAGAAAAATTAGTAGGAGGGAGAGATGCCCCCTCGAGTGTCGATGGGGTGATGAAAGAAGTCGATCGATGATCGAAAAAGATGAGAAATAGGTAGAAGAATGGGGAAGAGGTAGGATGCCCGATGAGAGAGAAAATTAGGAGTGAAAGGAAAGGGTGGAGAAGAAATATGGAGGAGGGGAGAGAAGAGTGTAGCCTCTAGCCGCTGTTTATTTGGAACCAATTTGATGTCATCATATTTCCATAGGAACTACATCATCGGTCCTTATTAAAAATATAAGCATACAACAAAGGTAGAATGACATGAAAAGCCATACTACGAACAATTGTCCATTGCTGAAAGTACCAACTCCATGCAACATACAATAATGCAATGCAATACGAGAAGGAAACAAGCTTATGTAACAGGGAAAACAAGTACGAACACACATATCCAACCCAACAACAGTCAAGACAATTGTACAAATGTTTTGTTATCAGTGCTGAAGAGATCCACAAGTTCGTGATTGACAACAAAGGGTTAAAAATGATGCCCCAAGCAAGGATACATGCAAGGGGAAATGACAATGGACATGGGGTCCATGAAAAGTGTTTGTGCGCAATGAAATAGCACCAGGCAACCAAAAGTGCCCCAGAGTACAGACGAAGCAAGCAGCTAGCTTTGTGAATGGTTGTGAATCTGGTGATCCGCAAGTCGTATTAATCGAGGAAGATGTGAGACAAACCAACAGGATATGGAGAAAATACCATGCGCAAGACACAAGTTTCAGCCATAATAAGCAAGTTACCATTTTGTAGGGTTTTTTACTTTTTAGGAATTTTTGAAAAAAAATTGCCCTATTTTTGGATTTTTTGATATATATACTGTTTTTATTATTTTTTTGCTTTCCAAACCATGGTGAACAGTAGAAGAAAGGAGAAGAAGAAAACGAAGGGCCTAAGGGCAACACAAAGTGCCCTAGGTGGAAGAAAGGAGAAACAAAGGACAAATAATGTCCTTGTTTAGTGGAAAAATTAAGAAAAAAATAATTATTTACGAGAGTGTGGAGAAGAATAAAAATCACCAAGGAGCAATAAAATTGTCTGAGGGAGAAGAAAGGGGTATCAGACAGCAAAAAATGCCCAATATGGTGAAAAAGAAGAGAAAAATAATTATTTAATAAAAAATAATTATTCCACAGAGAACAGAGGAGAAAACGGTGATCGAAACGGGCCTCCCGGCCTTCCGAACGGTGAAAAACAGGTTAATATACCCCCCAAGGGGGGGTAAAAACATCGCAATCAGTTCATTTTAACCACTCAGTTTAGAAAAATTATTGTGAGCCTCTGACACTTAGGAGAACCATGGTGATCACACGAGACCGTTTGAGGCATGTGGATGCAGTCCAAGGGTACCAGCGGCATGCGGACGACGGCCCGTTTGTGAGTATCGTAACCTTGCTTTAAAATTTTGCCATTAATGCATTAATTAGGTCATTTTAGGCATGAAAAAGCACATAGACATGCCTGCGCACAGGCGCAGGCATGAGATAGGGCGCGCAAGCGCTAGTTTGGGGGTGCAGGCATCCTTTTGAGGATGCAGGCACCAGGTCTATGCACGCACACACACACGGTCAAAATCACACACACATACACACGCACACGCACACACGAGCACATGTGCACGCAAACACATACGCCGGGAATGGGGTGCACACAAAAAAAGCATGGCGCAGGCATGGAAGAGGAAAGCACACATACGTAGAAGCACACATGCTCCAGTGCAAGCACCAAATTAGTGGCGCACATGCCAAAAAGGGTGCGCAGGCACCCAAAAGAGGGTGCACATGCCAGAAAACACACGTGCGCGCTAGTGCAGGTGCTGAAAACATGGTGCACACATCCAAAAGGGCACGCAGGTGCCCTAGATAGGTAGAAAAAGATAGGAAAGTGTCCAAAATGTGACACTTAGAAGAATTTTTAGGATTTTTGGGTTAACCCTAAAAAAATGAGATAGATTTTTAGAGGAAATGCTAGAAACTAACGAGTGGCATGTTATTTTACAGAGACGACTACCAGTATTACAGATGCGGGAGCGTCACCCAGATTGCCGAGTTAGAGGGCAGTATGCACCGGCATGACCGCCGAGTGATGGCGATACTACTGGAGGCAGTGGGGCTGGGCCCCATGTCTCGGATGCCATCGATTGTATTAGATCACGGCCTCCTGACTGCGCTAGCCGAGCAGTGGCATAGCGAGATTCAGTGTTTTAGACTACCCACAGGTGAGATGACAGTGACTATAGAGGATGTTTGGTGGATTCTATGCATGCCTATGATGGGTACACTGATTGAGTATAGTTCGGATGCAGGGTTGATCAGAGCAGCATGCAGTGTCTTGTTTGATGTTGATGACATCCCACATGACAGGATGACTGTAGCTTTACACGAGTGCATCTCCGACCTGACATTGCATCGGGGACCACTCTATATCATGTCACTTATCAGTGGGTTTCTACTCACTGATAAGACAGGGACTTCGTTCCCAAGAGGATTGCTGCCACTAGTTCACAGTATTTATAGTGGTGAGAGATATTGCTGGGGGCAGTGTATACTGGCCCACTTATACTGGGATCTGCATCTTATTACATACCATGGTCAGAAGACCATGGGGCCTGCATCATTGCTACAGATATGGTCATGGGATCATATAGCTATTGGGTGCCCTGTTGGCCCTTTCCGAGTTAGAGATCCTGAGGAGCCATCATACATGGCTTGGATAGCAGCTGGCGGAGATGTCCGTGGTCACCTTGGTAGCCTATTCAGATATAGGTGGGAGTTTGATGAGTTATCAGTGATAGACATCATTTGGCATCCATACAGGCACTTCCAGTGGCCAGAGGATGCCACAGAGCTCAGCGTGTGCTTGGTGGAGCACTTTCTCATTGGCAGCCACAGCTACATCATGGAGTTGTATCATGTTGACAGGTGCCAGCGGTAGCTTGGCCGAGTACAGGGTGTCCCTCAGCCAGATATCTGGCATGCTCGCAGGATTCTGAGAGGTAGACTATGGGGCCTCGTATACCAGTGGCCCGAGCCAGGACTGAGTTTCTTACAGGTGGTCCCCCAGGCATGGGATCCATTACGGAAGGTGAGAGACCCGGGGACTACAGCTGATTATGTAGCTTGGTACGCTACAGTATTACCCCGGTGTCTCACTATTCCAGAGACAGCTTGGGTAGCAGGTATTCATCCGCCTGTGGAGGTATGGCATGGGTTAGAGCACAGGGCTAGAGCAGTGGCACTGGGGCCAGACCTAGAGGATCCTTTTGATGGGATCCCACATGATGGACAGGGTGCCCCATAGGAACAGGGACCGAGGCCGCAGGGCCTAGTCACAGGTAGCTATGCCGCCACCCAGAGGTAGGGTTTTTGAGTAGGGGCAGTCTTCCAGAGTGCCCTAGGGACCAGTCCCTGAGGCACACATAGCCTCACAGCCAGTGGCGCAGATAGCCATAACACAGGTACATGTGCAACAACTCATAGCCAAGAGAGACATGGCTAGAGCAGAGAGAGATGAGGCTCGAGGCTGGTGCGTGATAGCTACAGTAGAGCGTGATGAGGCCTGAGCCCACATTGTGACATTATTATCAGGGTGGGATTAGGCTCAGGCCCAGGCTGGCCCAGGAGATGACAGAGGTGCATGGCGGAGCCAGATCAGAGAGACAACTACACAAGGGGCTCAGATATTGAGCCTCCTACATCAGTCCCAGTCCCAGGTGCACATGGTTGTGGCATAGAGAGATCATGTGTATGCCCATTATCAGGTAGTATTAGCAAAGAGGGACCAGGCTAGCACTGAGCTGTAGGCGATGACCACAGAGAGGGATCAAGAGGCCGCTGCTGCGAGACAGGCTGAGGCAGACCTAGGCCGAGTTACAGGTGAGAGAGATACTGCCCTTCAGGCAGCACTCACCTCAGGTGATGTAGATTTGATTCGTGATGCCACCAGGCTTGGTGGTGAGGCCCTTTTTTATAGGACAGCATACTACAGAGTGGTGCCACCAGAGCAGAGAGTGGCATTACCACAGTTATCAGGATCGAGTGCATAAGGCTCTCGATCACGGAGGTCCAGGCATTCCACCAGATCCGTGAGACAGCCTCTTCCAGAGTCAGCAGCGAGACCAGCCCCATCCCAGCCTCTAGAGTTTTAGCATCCAGAGGATAGACCTGGGAGCCCCGGTAAGGGCAAGAGTTGTGGTTGATAGCCACCTTTGTATTGTACAGATGTCTTTTGTATGTATGCCTCTTATGAAGGCTGATTTCTGATGTACAGTGATTATAGACATGTATTTTTGATGATGCCTCATGATGAAGGCTTGATTCTTTCAGATACATGCCCCCTTTTTGATGGCATCATGTATCGACAATGTATTTGTATTCAGTACTGATCAGGACATTGTATGTATGTATACATACATTTTTGATATATCCTTGTTGTACACCTCAGCTGAAGGCATTTTTGATATAGAGCACAGATTTGTATGTATCCATTTTTGATATAGATGTATATTTGACACACATGTATATATATATATATATATATGAGGACTCATTGTTTTGGCTCAGATACACATGGTTATGAGATGATGTATATCTTTGTTTTGTTGATACATGTATATAGATGGTTTTTGCATTGTCTTTAAATTCATGGGGAGCCAATTGATGACAAGACATGAATCGTGTTTAGTATCTTGAGCAGGCCTGTTGCCTGCATTGGATTCGATGCATGTTATTTTCTTGATTCAGCACTTATGGATGTTGTTATGATGTTATCATATTATGAGATGATGCATTGTATTGTTGTTGTACTTTGATGCATGTGACATGAGTGGGCATAATTCTATGATGTGAAATACCCCTTTTCAGAAATTACTATATGTAGATTCTCATTGCATGTTGCGTTTGTTTAATTCAGCACTTATGGATGCGTTGTGACATGAGTGGGCATACATTGATTTTCATTGCATGCTGTATGTTTTGATTTAGCACTTATGGATGCATTATCTATTTTGTACATTGTATGTATCTGATTTCGATGTTTTGATGTATACATGTGTTGTGGATGTTAGATGATAGATCCTTAGATGATATCAAATGTATTTCTCATGTGTTATTTTGATGTATATGGATGGGATGATATGATGATATTGGTGTGGGGGGGATAGATTTTTTATTATGCGCAACCCCTCTTGCCCCCATTGATGATACGATATGTGATGATTAGCTTAGCATACATGCATGATGTAAAACTTAGCATTTTTCTTATATATGATGTATAGATGATGCTAGATGTGATGATAATGATGGTAAAGTGATGTGAATGATAACAAAACAAAGCACATGTAAGAAACACAACCAAATGTTAACACCAGAACACCAGGAATTAATGCAATACACCATGATTTACCATGTCTTTATTTAACATGTAACAAACACAATCAAAAGCTTAAGAAAGAACATAATGAATTAACACATTACATCATGATTTCCCAAAATTCACCAGCATGCAAAAAATATACCGAAATATGCACAAGCAAGAATAAATCTAATCTAAGCAAGAAAAGATGAATCCTAACAAAGTACGCCCAAGCAACAAACACCCCAAAAGCAAGCAAGCAAAACACTATACAAGCAACAAGCAAAGTAAGGAAACAAGACAATGCAAGCAAATGTGTTTGTAAGACTATGTTTTTATGCACCAATTTTCTATTATTTTTGTGTTTTCTGAAACAATTTTCTATTGTTTTTGGTGTTTTCTGAAACAATTTTCTATTGTTTTTGTGTTTTCTGACGAATGGTTTTCCAAAGCTATGTGTAGGTAACCAAGAAAGCATGGATGCCCCCAACGTTAGATGGGGAATATACAAGGGCAGAAGCCACGTGTTTATGAATAGGAAGGTGAAGTTCGTTGAGTTTCCCCCAGCGTAAGATGGGAAATAGTGAAAGACCACGCCCCTCACAGATGAATAAAAGAAGACAAAGCCAGATCAAGGCTAGACAGGATGATGTGCACAAGGAATCTTGACAGCAGAACCTGGTCTAGGCCAAAGACAACTACCCTTCTAATACAGAATGCTTGTGAACAATGAATCCTCTCGAGGCACCAGAAACTGGTTTTCACCCAAGGACTTGTCCCAAAGTGCCACAATTGCATGGTTTTCACTAGTGGATGACCTGTTTTCTCTTTTTCTTTTTCTGATGTTTTTGATTTTTTTGTATTTTTGATTTTTTTGACTTCCTTGCACCATGTTCAGGCATAGAACCTCTTAAGATGCATGGCATTCATGGGCTCCCAAAGCTCATCACCATTGGGGTGAGCCAACTTGTATGCCCCTGTGCCATACTTGGCAACCTATGACATAGGGTCCTAACCAATGTGGTTCAAACTTCCCTTTCTTTTCTCGCTCTGCTCTAGTGTTGAACTGGTTCTCCTTCATGACTAAATCACCAACCTCAAACTGACGAGGGATGATTCTCTTGTTATAGTTTCTGGAAACTCTGTGTTGATATACTTTCAGGTGATTAAGAGTGTGAATGCACCTCTCATCTAGTAGCTCTAACTCAGCCAACCTTGCCACTAGATAATCTTCATCTTTATCCAGATAGTCCCGAAGAGAAATTCTCAGGGACAGAAGTTTGATTTCTAAAGGGATGATAGATTCTATCCCGAACACTAGGGAATATGGTGTCACACCTGTAGGAGTGGATGTTTGAATGGATGAATTTGTAGGTGCCAGTTTCGACCTGTCTTACTGACCATCTTCTCCATTATCCTAACCAAAGTCTTGTTTGTCACCTCAGCTTGTCCATTACCCTAAGGGTAATATGGCGTGGACCATTTTAATCTGATTTGGAACCATTGGCAAAGACCTTTCACAGTTTTTTTCTTAAATGACTTCCCATTATCTGTAACAATGGCTGCAGGAATGCCATACCAACAAATAATGTGATTCATGATGAATTTAGAAATTTGTGCTCCTGTGACATAGGTTAACGGTACAACCTCCACCCATTTTGTAAAATATTTTGTGGCTGTGATGATATGTGTATGACCATCAAATGAGGTAGGAGTAATTTTCCCTATTAAATCAAGTCCCCACTTGGAGAATGGCCATGGGGTAGTGATTGGTTGCAATGGTTGTGATGGAGCATGGATAAAATTTCCATACTTTTGGAAAAGCACACATTTTCTAACGTAATTGCAACAATCAGTTTCCATGGTAGGCCAATAGTAACCTACTCTCAACATTTTCTTAGCCAAGACCATTCCGTTTGTATGTGCTCCGCATACTCCTTCGTGCACTTCCTTGATTTCCTGGATTGACTTCCGATCACATCCAAACAACGTAACAGATTCCCGTCGTAGCCACGATGATAAAGTGTACCTCCTAAAAGGGTGTAATGGGCTATCTGGTGAATTAGGCTTTGCTTTTCAGAGCGGGAGATATCAAGAGGGAATGTGTTGTCCTTAAGATAGGTGAAAATGGGTTTGTACCATGGGGAATGGGGACCAACAACCTCACAAGCCAGGAAAGATTATGGCATGTCATACGTGGGCTGGCGTAGATTTTCTATGAAGAATGGCATATCATTGTTCCCTAGCAGAATACAAAGCATAGATCCTACCATTTCCATAGCATCCACTGATCTGTTCTGCGCTCTTGGGATTTTCTCAAAGGTAATGCACACAAAATACTCCTTTAGAGTTTCCACTAACTTTTTGTAAGGTATGAGTTTGTCATCCTTAACCTTATATTCATCATTTACTTGTTTAATGATTAACTGCGAATCACCTACAACCTTAACATGATGAATATTCCACTTGATGGCTAGCTTCATTCCTGCAATGAGTGCTTCATATTCTGTAATGTTGTTCATGCAAGGGAAGGCCAGGCGGAAAGCCTGTGGTATAGGATCACCGGAAGGAGTAATAAGGACTACTCCTGCACCTGAACCATGAAATGTAAATGATCCATCAAAATGTATCTGCCACATGGTAGATTCTTCAATGTAGAGCAAGGAGGAATCTGGCAGATCTAGACTCAAAGGTTTCATGCTTTGCAAGGGTGCGTCTGCTAGCTGGTTTGCAAGTACTTGTCCTTTAACTAATTTTTGATGGAAAAATTCTATGTCAAACTCACTGAGGAGAATGATCCAATTAGCCATTTTTCCCATGAGGGTGGGTTTGGACAACAAATACTTGAGTGGGTCAACCTTGGATATGAGCTTGGTCTTAGTATTTAGTAGGTAATGGTGAAGTTTCTGAAAGGTAAAAACAATGGCCAAGCAAGCCTTTTCAATCTGAGGATAATTAAGTTCATAGGTGATGAGGGTGTGACTCAGATAGTACACCAATTTCTCCTTATGGTTAAGGTCATATTGGGCGAGCAATGCACCAATAGCATATTGTGTAGTGGAAATATAGAGCAAAAGTGGTTCTCTCCAGAGTGGGAGGCATGAGGATAGGTGGATTAGCCAGGTACTGTTTAAGCAAAGCAAAGGCTTGTTGTTGCTCGAGTCCCCAGATGAAAATGACGTCCTTTTTAAGAAAATGGGTGAATGAGTGACATTTATCTGCCAGCTGGGAGATGAAGTGGTGAATGGCTTGAATTTTCCCTTGCAAGCTCTGTAGTTGCTTGATATTCTCAAGTGGAGGCATTTCAGTGATAGGCAGACACTTTAGCAGGGTCTACCTCAATACCTCATCTTGATACAATGAAGCCCAATAGTTTCCTGGATAGCACACCAAAGACACACTTCTTTGGATTCAGCCTGACTTTATATTCATGCAAGTGTTCAAAGATACACTGCAAAATGATAGGATGATCCTCTCTTGTTTTGGACTTTCCAAGGATGTTGTCTATGTAGTCTTCCATGATGTCATGAATCATATCGTGAAAGATTATTGTCATGGTCTACTGATAAGTTGCTCCCACATTCTTAAGGCCAAATGGCATCACTTGATAGTAGAAGGTGCCCCAAGGGGTTGTGAAAGTTGTTTTGTGTTGGTCCTCCTCAGTGATCTTAATTTGATTATAACCTGAAAAACCATCCATGAGTGATAGCATTTCGTACCCTACTGTTGAGTCAACAATCATATCAATGTTGGGCAACGGAAAATCATCTTTAGGGAAAGACTTATTGATGTCCCTAAAATCCATGCAGATTCAGATACCGACAGGTTTCTTCTAGATAGGAACAATGTTTGATATCCATTCAGAATAATCAATTGGTCTGATGAATCCTACTGCCAGCAGTCTTTCCAACTCTTCCTTAACCAACAAGGCCACTCTTGGTGCATCTTTTGGAGCTTCTGCTTGATAGGCTTGGCATCTGTGTGCACAACGAGGTTGTGCATGACCAAAGTTGGATCCAAGCCGAGCATGTCTTTGTAAGACCATGCAAACACATCAATGAACTCTCGCAACAACATAGTGAACGTCTTTTGTTCTCTAGCTAAGAGTGATGCCCCCAATTTTACTATCTTGGGATCTCTTCTGTACCAATATTGACATCAATGGTTTCTTGGACTAATAATTTTGATAAATCCTCCATATGCATAGGATCAGGAGGAAGGTTGAGATCTTCATCCAAGGATGTCTCCACGAGATTTTCATCCTTGGCGTGGTCACTTTGTTTTTCCTTTGATTTTCTTATTTGTTTGTCAGCTAGTGCCTCAAAGAGGTTTTCACTGTGTGACTTGGACTTCGATTTTTTCCGAGGCTTTTCTTTAGAACTTTTTCCCTCACTTTTCTTTAAATTTTGCTGACCACGAAGTTCAGCCTCCTTGCCGAAGTAAGCACAGGTGTCTAAGTCGATAAAGAAACCCTTCTTGTGATCTCCAATGGGGATTGTATCCCTTATGCCCATGAACTCTACAATAGCCTCATCGTTCTCAATAAATCTAGTGGTACGTGACATTGTTGGTCCCATTCAACAAGGGAAGGGTATACAAGGTCAAGGGTTGGTTCAGTGGGGGTGATGGTTAGGACAACGTTATTCATGAAAAGGTTCATGGAGGCCAGATCCTCATATTGGCTACAATGGGAATCTGTATCACTGTCTAGATATTCAGAACTATCCTCATGCTCAGAACAATCACATCTTGATCATTGGGGTGTGCTCCATAAGGGTGAATCCCGATGCCGTATCTTTCTGTTTTGAAATGTGGAAGAGGGACTAGTTCTCTTTGTCCTTGTTTGTTCCTCCCACATCTGAGGCCTTTGTAGCCCATGGAGTACATCATTTTGCTAGACTTTTCATATTCTAGGGTCTGATAACAGGATGGTTGAGTGTCCTCAGGGACCCAAGTAGTAGGTGGATCAAGCAATTTCTCCTCAGCTAACAAGCCTCCAGGTAGGAACGACCCAATAGTGTGTTCTTCTCTAGGTCTCCTAAAGTGGTAGTTGGGTCGACCTCTAGTCTTAGGTGACAATGAGAGGTCCAAAACCAAGAGCGCTTGTTGTACATTATACTCCCCACAACCATATTCTAGGATTTTCATCTCCCATGAATCAAATGGATATGTTGAAGTAGACGCCCCATGAGCACAAGAACTAAGTGAATTTGAATCCACGCGGGATTCCATAGCCTCAGACTGGAGAGGAACAGTTATATCTACAGAGGGACATGCATATGTACCCTTTCGTGCAAAGCTATTGAGAGCTCTACAATGAGCAAAGGGCTCTAGATCTCCTGGTATTGTAATCGTGTGTCCCTCATACTTCAATTTGATGCATTGATGAAACATTGATGGCACGGCCTGCATGGCATGAATCCATGGTTGGCCTAGAAGCATATTATATGGAAGTTCCAAGTCTAGGACGTGAAACTTCATCTAATGACAAGTGGGGCCCACCTCCATGGGCAGCGTAATGGTTCCTATTGAATCTCTTTCCACGTTGTCGTATGTGGTGATAGTGATAATATGGGACTCAAGATCTTCCTCCATATGTCCCAATTGTTTGACCAGCTTAAGCGTGTAGATGTTCAATCCCGATCCATTATCCACAAGCACCCGTTTGATTTTCCTGCGGGTGACAACTACCTCAATGTACAAGGGAAGATTATGTGTAGGATTCTTGGTAGGGATCTCCCTATGGTTGAAAGTGAGATGATCACTTGGTGCAATGTTTGCCACCGCAGGCTTGAAGGTGTGCAAGGATCGACTTCTAAAGGCACTCCCGACCCCTGAAGAGTTTGATACAGAATGTCCTTATGCACATTATATATCTTGAGAAGATATAAGATCAAAATCTTAGCAAACGTCTTCTCAAGTTGTTCTATAAGGTTATACTTACCAGTATGCGGGGTCAATGGAGAGGGTTCTGGAATCACGAGGCAAGCACACCTTGTTACCGCAGCACAGTCCTTTCCCTTAATCCAGATAGTATTGACACGGTCAGGAGAGAGAATACATCTGATAAGTGAATCATAATGATTGTTATCTCTTTTGGTATACAAGTAATTCACGGCTTTATAAGTTTGGGATGACTCTCCCCGATCCGGCTTTGTCTTTTCCGACTTATCATGTTTGGGGAATGGTTCTTTATAAATCCCCATTTTCTCATTAGGTGTTTGTGTTTTTCCAGGGTTATCCACCTCTATCTCCCCATTGTCAATGAGGTCCTGAATATAGTGGCGAAGTCGTAGACATTTTTCTGTCTTATGCCCTTTAATGCGATGCATTTCACAATATTCATGCTCCTTATACCATGAAGGTTTAGGAGCATTGTCATCAAACGGTTGTGTTGTAGGATAGGTCATCATGTGGGCCGCATCCAACTATTTTAGTATGACTGACAACAGTTCATTGAGAGAGGTGAATGTTCTTCATTTTGGTGGTGGTTGAATTGGGCCCTTGGTCAGTTTAAAAGGTTGACCAGTTTGGACCATTTGAACACGTTTGGAATCAGTGATTCCATCTCCCACCACATTTTTGTTTTTGTTGAAAATCTTTGGCTTTTCCACGGGTTTGACACTTTGGTTGTCTTTAGATTGGTTTTTGAGGGTGCCTTTGGCAATGAGAGTCTTTTCTATCTGAATCCCTTTCTCGATAACCTCCTCAAAAGTACAGACACAATGCATTTGGAGGTGGAAGGCGATATCTGGGTTGAGATTGGGAACGAAGATACTGACCAGCTACTTTTCAGGGAAAGCGCAAGGAAAACGACTAGCTATCCCTCTCCATCATTGGAGGAAACTGGAAAAGGTCTCATTTGGGCATTGCTTGGCTCCACACAAGTCTGCCATGGTGATGTCACTCTCTATGTTATACGAGAAGTGACGCACGAATCTTTCTGCCAATTCTGGCCAGGTGAAAATTGATCCTCATGGTAAGCATGTAAACCACTCCAATGCCTGACCTCCAAGACTCTTGGGAAAAATTATAATGAGGTAATTATCACTATAAGACACCTCTTGACATGCCATGTAAAAATATTTAACATGATCCCTTGGGTCTCCCTTTCCTTTGTATTTGTCAAATTTTGGCATATCAAATTTCTTTGGGAAGGGTTGAAGGGTCATTGTCTTGTCAAAAGGATAGGGGCATAATTCTTCGTATTGATATTTCCTGATGCTCCCTATATTGCTCTCTTGTAAGCTTGCAAGCGTCACTTTCATAGATTGCACTTCTTGTGCAAGCAATTTTTCTTTAGTGGGAGAAGCAGGGATGTAAACACGATGGTACCCTGTGTCTTCTTCTCCTTGGTTTTCCCGATGGAGTTCGTTGATCTTAACCTTATGCCTCAACTTTTGAACATTTTTGTTTGCATCTTTCTGTACATGGGAAGTAAGCAAAGCAAGTTGTCAGCTTAGGTTGCTGATTTTTTGTTGGATTGTGGCTTGGTTTATAGCCTTTCTTCTTCTAAAGGTTCCTCCTCTTCATATTGTGGAGGTTCTTCATCTGTCTCATGTTCTATCTTGTTTCTTCGTGGCACTTTGATAAGAGGTATTTTATGTCCTACCACTTTATCATTTTCTACATAAGAGGTAGAAGCTTGTCCGTGTGTTAAAATATCTTCCATATTGATAAGGGGACGTTCTTCCTTAGCAGCATTATTCATAGGTAGGATTGGTTCATTCTCGGTGGGAAATTTGGCCCCTAATTCGACAACCCATGCCAACACTCTGTCTTTGTTCCTAAGAAGAAACTCATCTAGTAGAGTAGGGTCAAAATCAAAGTCTGTACGTGGTGACTCTAATTCATTTCCACTATGATCAACCATTTCTTCTATTTCCTTTTCTACAGAAAATAGTGGTCCTAGGTCATGTCCAATGAAGGGGTTTGACCCTTGTCAGTTAGAGGTTTCCCAAGCTTGCGCTTGTTGTTCCTCATATGTCTTTTTTTTAACCCTAGACATGTTTTAGGAGCCATGTTTTCATGATAAGTTTCACTAGGGTAAGTTGTAAATGTGTTCAAAGCTTAGTGACTACCCCTAAGTGAAATGCAAGATGTATTTGTCAAGAGTAAATCAACAATGTGAGAATACCAATGTGATAGAGTGATAAAATCACCAATGAAACAATCGTTTGGTATTGAAACCTGATCAAATGAAGTATCTCCTAGACTACGTTTCAAAGAGTAATTCGCGTCGCAAGATGATTAACAAGATGTCTCCACTTATGCCAAGTTCAAGGGAATGAACAAAACGTAAGTAAATACATGAAGTTAAATGTGATCTCCCAATCAAGATATACGATGAGCAAGTTCAAATCCGATTAAGACCTATATCTCAAAAAGTGCCAATTACAATTTGTGAATGACACAACAATATCACCAAGATATGTTAACCCACTTTGTGAGAAAGTGAAGTATTGATATCAAGGTGTTATTGGTATAACATGCACAAATGGTAACACCTAGCACTCTTTGAAATCGAGGTAATAATATAACCGAACTAAAAATCTCAAAGTATAGCTAGGAATAGTTAAAAATGTGTGCAGCGTAACCGTACAATATAGGTATTTATGTCGAGTTTACAAGAAACAAGACATAAATATCAAAATTGTAGTGATACGATACAAACAAGCTAACTCTTCTAAGGAATTCCATGGTGATGAACCACGCCTAACTACAATGATGATCTTGACATGGGTATCAAGATCACAATGGCTACCAATGACGTGAAAATTCCTCCACACACTTTAGATGTTTAACTAACCCAGCCGCAAACATGGATGGGTGTAAACGGACATAAAAGTGAGAGAAACAGTCAATTGGCAACACAAAGGTAGTCACCCTTCTTTTGATCAACAAAGTGTCAAAATAATGTGAAGGAAACAAATCAAAAGAATGATGAAAAATGCTAGCTTCACTCCGGCAGAGTTTCACCTCGCCCTAAGGCAAGTAAAAACTAGGTGAAAGTAACACGTCACACATTTCTCAAAAAAATATGGTTCACAACTCAACACTATTTTAAAATGGTCAAAGTGGGCTCCTAGCCAAAGTATATTCTCCTAGGTGGTTCTCTCATCCTAGGTGTTACAAAGTTTTCTTAAGCAAGTGTGATTTACCCAAAAAGTCACACTGACTAGTTTGGGAGTATCTCGGCTTTACTTTACCCCCTTCAAGAACAGTAAGAAACTAGTGCATCTACATGTACTATCACTGGGGTCGCCACATGGACAACCGGTAACGCTATCTCACAAAGGAATCACTAGTCAAGTAGGTAGTGCAGAGCACTTCCCGTTTCATCCACAAGGTTCCCTCTTGCATGGACTACTTTGGGGTTCCTGGAACCACCCCCATTGTTGTAGCTTAAGGCATTATGCCAAAGGGGTTATGTTCCAGTTGAGCGGAGAGGGACGTACCCTTTTCTGAAACCTGCAATATAGTGTTTTGAATGTGGTGTGTTTTTTATCTTTTTTAATTAGGTGTGGTTTGCTTGAACACTATTTGGCAACCTGTAAGAAACACGTGTATTAGAGGGTTTTCTAACTCTTGTTTCATTTCCTTCATTCTTTGACAAGCGTTTTGGTCCCGTATGATGATGATTAGTAGTTTTCCATCAAAAGAGAAGGCACCATTTTTGATTCTCCAGATCGTCCAAGGATGCAAGAGAAGAGCATACGTGATGTCTTCACAATAACCAAATGGAACAACACTTTAAATACAACAAAGCCAAATTAACCAATTCCAAATTAAATACCCCTAACAACTCAAAGTAACAAAAGGACTTAAGAATCATTTTTGATTCCCAAGATCACCCCAAAGGAATGCGAGGGAAGAGCATACGTGATCTTAATCCTATAAGTAAGCAATGAAAAATACCATCTAATCAAATAAAAACATGTAAAAACAGCCTGCAAAGACAAATATGTGATTAGATAAACCTGCAAGAAAGTTAGCACATCAACACATAAATGTCAAAAAATGCATAAGGATGTCTGGGCCCCTTTTTCAGCGCCTACGCACAGGTTAGGGCATATGCGCCACCAAAGGTCTTTTTATGCACACATTGTGCCTGCGCCACCCGAGAGATGTGCGTGCCTTGAAAACAGCACCTGCACCACTCTGTGGAATTTTTACATCAATTAAATGATTGCATCACCCGAGAGGTGTGTACGCCCCAAAAATAGCGTATGTGCTACTTTGAGAAAACAAACAAAAAATAGACAGAATAACCGTATCACCAAAAAATATACCTGCACCACTAAAACCACATGTGCACCCCGGTTAGGGTGTGTGCATCGATATGATAGGTTTTAGTATGCAGTGAAGGTACAATATGAAATGACGTGTGCACCTGAGTTAGTGCACCTGCGTGTGGGTTACGGTATATGTGCATGCACCACTGGTCGGTAGATAGAATGACAGATTTGAACAGCACACCTATGCCACCAGAGAGACGTGTGCACCCCTAAAATCATTGTGCATGCCTACGCCAGACCTATAACCTGAGTACGGAAGAAAACAAAGAAAACTTCACAATATCTCTAAATTTTGACAAGTTAGTTTTAAAATGGCAATGACCCATTAAAATTATGGCTATGAACATGAAGTTACACATATCAAATGAGAAAAACTTCCAAAAAATGGACATTAATTATTACATGTGCATATCAAAAGTTAGCAAAAATAATGAAACTTAAACTAAAATTCCATGGGACTAAGGTCCCACCGGGCGTGCCAAATGTGTGCAAGTGTTTTGTGCTTTTTAGCTAAGTTAGATGAATGAGAACTAACACCTAAATAGTTCTATAACAAAGCTAATGACAAAATCTAAACACCATCAAAGATGAGAGCTAAACAAGATTAATACCTAGCATAATGCATTAACTTTGAATTAAATAATGCTAAAGTATTTAAACCTCTACTTCTCTAGATTACCAACAAACAAGTAAATGGACCTAAATAAGCTCCATGGCAATCAATATTTGGTTGTCCTTGATATCTCCAAGATCCTAGGAATGGGGGCTTATCAAAGTTGGGCTACAAGACCCTTTTGACACCTCCCATATGACCTAAGCACTTTAGGCTACAATAAGAAGCTTAACTCCTCAAGATGATAAACTCTCAAGAAAACAAGGTGCAAGCTCTTAGTCTCTTTGCTATATGCTTTGCATTTTCTCTCTTAAAGAGTTTAGGTGTAAGTAAAAAGGTAGGTGGAGGGCTCTTTATATAGCCCAAAGGATAAAGGATTCAACACATCCTCATGAATGTGGGTTAAAGGTAAAACATGATTAGGAATGGATAAGGTTGCTTTATTAAAGGTAACCTTACTTTAGAAGGGTTTAATACATGTTTAGCAAGTCATGGGAGTTGGGGGGTGTTTTAATTAATCAAAGGTGATTAACTAATAGGTAGGTGTAAGCTTATAGAAGTCAATTAGAAAAATATTAGTACGATTTAGGCTATTAGAAAGGGAATTAAATCAATTAAATATTGATTTACTAGTTAAATGAAGGGGAAGACTAATTAATTAATAATAATTAATTAATCTAGATAGAAGAGGTAATTAATTAATGGAAGGTCGTTAATTAGGCTATTAGCTGGATAGGCGACTTAATCAATTAGCATATTGTGATTAATTGATGACAATAAGAGGGAATATGAGTGCTTTTGACGATATGTCATCTATTTGCGGGAAAGGAGATAATTAGAGCAATTTAAGTATTTAAATTACTTAGGCGTAATTATAGGTGTCTACACCACAAAAATTCAAAAATTCAAAAAAATTATATATTAAAAAAAATCAGGTTTCAAATGAAAATAATTTTTGAAGGTGACTCCCCTCAAGGAACGAATCCTCTATCATGTTTGTTTCCTACACACCATAAAGAAATTTCCAGTTTAGAGGTGAAGTACCAATGAGTGACATCGAAGAAGAAGAAGAGGATTTCCAAGAATTGTAAATATTTGATCAACCATCATCCTGGAACATCTCCTACAAATCCATGAAATTTGAAGGAACGAAGGCTCTCACTATCTTCACAAAAACTAGGAAAAGCATTTCCAGAATGGAGAAAAATCATTATATACGAACACACCAATTATAAAGTCATGGTGGTTACAATTCAAGAAGAGTGCTTGCTAACGGAAAAAGAATGGGAAGTTCTTCTAATGTTGATGATCAAGAATCCTAGATATGGATGAATAAGGTTCAGAAGAGATACGAAAGGATGTATGAAGGACGAGATGGTGAAAAATCCATCGAAGGTAACTTTTTTCAACATCACGCATTTTGACTAAGAAACTCATGAAATTTCATTTCATCTCCCTTCCTCTAGAAGACTTCCTTGTATACGGTGATGAGGAAATGGAAATTTTGATAAGAGAATATGTGGAGAGGATTTTAAGTGTGGTAGAAGGAAATCCCAATGCCTAAAAGCCTATCATCAAGTTTGGAGGTACACTTTTATCTCAACAAAGAATATATGAGCACCTTGAAGAACTTCATCAAATGGAGGAAGAAGAAGATATGTGCCCTATGGAGGAAGACCCTAATGGTTGCCCACAATATGAGGTGTTCATCCTCAGGAAGATTCTTGGATTCTCCTAAAAAATATCTTATCCTTAAACCTTTTGATGAGAACCAAAAACAACATCATGGAGGATGAAGTAGATGACATGGATATGGAACCTCCATTCATCGGTTCTTTTTGGCTTGAGGCGCAACCAATTGGGTATGAATAATATGTTCAATTAGAGGAAGATTCTTACTGCATAATGGATGATTCAATTATTTCTAAAGACTCTCACTAATGATGAAGAAGCAAAAAATGACAAGTCTGAGGTAATCATGGAAAATATCCTTTCAGACTTTGATCTTCCACTTAATGATGGAATGGATATTTACAAAGAAGTGAAAGAGAGAAATCATGTCCCATAAACTCAAGAGGATCAATTCTCAATGGTTATGGATGGTCTGCCTTCCTATTTTTATTCTTTGAGTGGTGTAGAAATGTTGAATGAAGAAATGAAAATAGTTGAAGAATCAAATTCCCTTTGTGGTTCAATCATGAACGATTGAATGGAAGAGGCCCATTTCCTTTTTGAAGCTGAGGAGAATAAATAGCTCAATCACAACCTCTTCTCACCCAAAGAGTAGAAACATTCACTACAGTGAGTATGAAGTATTCCGTCATCCATATAAGCAAGAGGATTCAATAATGAATGATCAAGATGTAGCTTAAAATTATTCTCATACTGCTGCCCCAACATGGCTCTCTGCTTCCTACCAAGAACGAGGATGATATGGATTTTGAGCTTGAAGGAGTACGCCTTCCTAAAAACCATGGACCCTCTTCTCTTTTTCAGAAGGTACGCGTGAGTCAATTATGCCTATGGATGTAAGGAAAGTGAATCTATGGGAAACAAAAAGCATGGAAGAGGTGAACAAGGATGTTGCAAAATGAATCATGGGTGTGTATGGATCGAAATTTTCAACCATCTACTAGAGAGCACAACATGAATATTCTTCCAATAAGGATGAAGATGAATCTATGAAAAAACTATGAAGAGCCATCAGTGCAAGAAAAATTGATGGATGTAGAAGAAACTGAAGATCTTCAACTTAGTCTTGAACTCTTGACTCGGGATATGGATATGCAAGATAATTATGAATCAATTTTTCTCTCCTCTTTTTTGATACATCACCATGTTTCAGATACCGAGACATAGCCAATGGATGAAATTGATTTCTTCCCGCAATCCCTTGGTTGATGAGAGTGGATGTGAAAGAACGCCTTTTTATTTCAAACCCTCACAGTGTGAAGAGGTTCATGAGTGAAAAAGAAGGAAATTTATTGAATCTCCTTGGAAATCCCCTAAATCTTGAAGACAATATCTCTGTCATGGAGGACCATAATGAGGAAAATGTTGAGTTAAATTTGCGTTAAATAAAATTGTTCTAAGAAAAAATACTTAGTGAGAAAAAAATGTATGCTTCTTGTGAAAATATTAAAAATATAGTGTGTTCCAATACATCTATTTAAATTAAGAGGGCAATGAAAATCATTAGAACATATTTCTAGACAATGAGCCAACATATTCCCTAAGGATCCTTGAAAAATTGAAGGCCTGCCATTTCTTAATACACTGCAACCTCTATGAGTTGGAGAGACCAATCATTTTTCAGAGCATCAAAGGATTCAATGTCTGAGCTTCATTTCTAACTATGGAGATGGTGCAAGTATAAATCAGCAGTATGAGATTATTTTCACTACAAGTAGCCAAAGTTCCTATGCTGATGTAGGAGATGATTCAAATAAGTGGATAACTCAAAAGGATGAATATTTTAAAAAACTGTCAAAGAAATTTTGATGAGAAAAATGGTGTCAACGTAGATCACTGGGAGGCATCAAGTAGAAGCATCATGGTACAAGATTTTTGAAACCCATCGGTTCTTGTTTTCCACTTGAAGTGAAAGGAAATGAGATGTAATTGAATATGTAGGAATATGGAATTCATTTTGATGCATAATGGATGTTCATATTATATTAATGAAAACTCCATCACAAATACACGATGAAGTTTCAACAAAAAATTACAAGTATGAGTGCTTCAAAGGTCATGGAAAATCAGTCCACTATTTCAAGACTAGGCATGTACTTATCCAACCCGTTTCTAGATGTACATGGATTATTTATCATAACCTCTGAAAATAGACATCCCCTGTAACATAGAACTCAAGAAGTAGTATGAAACATCCAATGAGTTAGGGATGGTCATGTGTTCCACCATTTTGGAAAGTCCTTTGCCAGCATGGTGTATGAAATGTTCCCAATAAAGCAATTCTTTGTAGGTAATGCAAATTCCCTTCATAATAGGAATCATGCAAGGTTTGAATGGATAGAGGCCCATTTCCTAGTTGTAAACTGAGGAGATTATGGATTTCTCATGCATGTCCTCTTCTCACGCTCAAATGAGAAGAACGTTCACACAGTTAGTATGCTAAGTTAGCTTCCGTCATCCCATATGTGCAAGAGGAAAATTCCCAATTGTAGCAATGCATGATGGAATTTGGATTCCCTACACATTGAAAATTATTTCTCATGATGTTCTGTCACCATACATACCTCTCTTAGAAATCCTACCCTAATACCTTATTTATTGTTCCCATAGGTTTTCAGCTTGAAGGAGTACCCAATCTTTTCAAAAACCGATGACCTCATCAAGATAAGCTTTTTCAGAAATACTTGGTGAAATTCAATTTTATGCCTTCTGCAGAGTAAGAAAGTGACACCCATGAGTGGAAAAAAATTCCTAAATTAATTAGGAGGAATAGAGGATGTTGGACTGGGCATTGTGCAATCATGGGTTTTGGATCTTAGATTTTCAATCACATTCACAAGTTTTGGCAGCAAGTTCATGCAAAACTAGGTCTTGGAGGCCTAAGGATGACCATGCATCTATGGCCAAAAATGCTACTTGTAAGAACTTTGGGTGCAAGTGAAATTGATGGATGCTAGAAGAAGGGTTGGAAGATTCAAACAAATATATCTTCTGAAAGCTTAATTCATATGGATATACAAGATGAATTTTTTTGAATCAATTGGTTATTCCTCCAATTTCACATTTTCCAAGATATGTCACCGCCAATGTTTTGAGACTCGATCACATAACCTATGGATGAAGAATGATTGATTTTCACCATGGTGTCATCCCCATGGATGAAACATGAGATTGATCAGGTAATCATCAATTTTATTTATAGAGGTGCTAAGAGGTTCCATGTTTGACCTTTCATATGGGGAAATGGTTCATTGAAAACCTCCTATAGGAATCTCTAAATATGTGTCCCGACAAGTCATCTCTCCAAGGCATGAGAGTTCATAATTAGGAAATTTTGAGGTTGAGAAATTGTGTGTAGGAAGGAGAATTGTTCTTGCTCCAAAAGTGCAAAAAATTTATTTCTTGTGCAAAAGCTGGAAAACAATGCTTTCCTCATTTCATCATTTCCCAGATCCTGTAACTCCAACATATATTTTCATTCCTTGTATACAGACCTTCGTTATTTCTCTTGAATTGTAGGATGAAGGCCCTCCAATTTTTCAATATGCAACCTCTATCTTGCGCATCAGTTAAATCACACTGTGTTAGGTTATCATGGACAATATGTTGTAGTACGTGTAAATTTAAATAATGGGAAGCTAATATATTATCAGTTTGTTTTGCATATTTCCCTAAATTAGTCTCCATGCTATGGTAGGATGATGATTAATAAACTCATTTTAACTAATATAGGATGCTAATATTTTACCATTTAACAGTTACTATTTAAAGGCAAATATTGGTTTATCACCAAGGTAGAATACTAGTTAAACAACCAACTCATCAAGTTAAAGTTAGAGTTTTGGAGAATTATTATGGTGAAATTGAGTTGTTGGAAATCCTTCGAAAAAACATTATTGATATGTAACAATGTGGTTTTAAGTATGAATATGGCAAGATATCGACACCTGCATTAGCCAATTTTTTTATTTTTCAACCATTGAATATCGATGCACAAAGATTATGGTTTTATGTCAAATGTAAAAACATACCCAAGGCCCTAATCTCATGTAAATACCTTCAAGTCTACACTATTCCACGATGGAATAATGGGAGATATCTAGAACACGTTTCCATTATGTGTATTTATTTCACAAAATAATGGTCATAAATTATCTACCTCTCCACTTAACATAGTTTGGTGGGCGAAATGTTCACGAAAATTGTCATGGAAATGATTCCTTGAAAAGATCGTAGTTCCGCATCAACTTTTTGTGTGTATTTGTGTGTATTTGTTCAATAAAGCAATTTTTGTAGTATGATCTTTCTAATGAATCTAAAGCCCAATGGATAAAGGCACTGATAAGTAAATTGAAAATTGAGATAAAACTATGGAGTTCTCATGTTATGTCCTCTCTACGCTCGATCCACAGCATGTCCCCAAGTTAGAGTAAGTTGTTGTCATGTAAATGTGCAAGAAGAAAATTCCCAATTTTCAAGCATGAAAACCATTCCCATACCCAAAATATTTTACTCAGAGGTCACCTTGATCCCTCCTTAATATCACCCTAATACCTTATTTATTGTTCCCATAGGTTATTCAGGGATACCCAATCTTTTCAAGCACTTCCCAACTGAGATTCATCAAGATAAGCCTTTTGGAAATCTTGGGAAAGACAATTTTATGATCTTCTCAGAGTTGGTGCACACCCATCAGATCGGAAAAAAAGTCCTAAATTAATTAGGAGGAATATTGGAAGTTAACTACATTTTGCAATCAGTTTTGGAAGGTTTTGGGAATATTCACAAGTTTTGGAGCAAGTTCAGCAAAACTGGGTCTTGGAGGCCTAAGAAATGCATAGGGCCAAAAATGCTACTGAGCTTCAGGGAAGTGATTTTGGGAGCTCTGTAAGGAGTTAAGATTCAAAAAATATATCTTAAAAAATTTAATTCATATATATACATGTTGGGGGAATCAATATTCTTCACAACACCTTAGCACGATATGTCCCCATCTCAGGTTTTCTCATATACAACCTTGGATATAGAACAAAAATCCTATTTTTCAGGCAGTAAAATGGATGAATCACATGAGATTATAAATCATCTTCATTTTATTTATAAGGTCATTTCCATGTGGAATCATATAAAATTTCATCAAAAACATCCTATAGGAACTCAAGTTATGGTCCCGACAAGTCACTCTCCAAGGCACAAGTTCAAACAGTTAGCCAAATTTTAGGTTGGAAATCAAACCAATAGGAATGGAGCGCACTTTTTTGCACCAAGTGCACAAAAAAAATTGGTGCAAAAGCTGCAATAAAATGCTTCCCTACCCCATTTCAGCCCCTGGACCTCCAAATGACCAACCGTCCAGCGCTTTCTCTCAAGGTAAGCCCCTGCGCACATTTTTCTAGCCCCTCAACCTCTGCGCATACAGTAAATCACACTATGTTAGGAATTATATATAGTTTGTAGTGTGAAATTTTAAATAATGTAAAATATATTATCATGGGGATAATATATATGGGTAAATTGTAATATTATTAATGATGAGTTAATATAACTCATATTAATAATATAGGATTAATAGTTGTTATATTAAACAACTATAACAAATATTGTTTATACGTGAGATTTGGTTTAAACAACCATACTCATGAATATAGGAGTTTGTGGAGAGATTTATGGGAATATTTTTTGGGACATCCTTCGTGAAAATATCAGTAGTCTCTCCTATAAATATGTGTTGTTGTAATAACATGTATAAATTGAATATAATACAAAGATTATTATTATTCAGTGATATTACTGGTTTAATCTCTTCCATACCTTATCACACTCTTCCACATGGAATAATGGGGAGATAATCTAGAAGAATTCATTAATGGATTCCATGACACAAAAGAAAAAAAGGAAGCAATCTACCTCTCCACTTCTCAAGGTTCTGGTGGGCAAAATCACACGAAAATTGGTGGAAATGATCCTAGAAAAATCTAGTTCCGCATCAACTAGTTTTTGTGCCATGAAGTCCCTATTTTTTTACGGATTTGGAAAAATGAGTTTTCATAATCATTATTCCATATCACATGATGAAGAAATTGAAAATTTTAGCAAGATACCTCTTCACTTCTCAAGGTTCCTGTGGACGAAATTGCGCGAAACATTAGGGGAAATGATCATTAAAAAATCTAGTTTCGCTTGAAATAGTTTTTGCACCATGAAGTCCCTATTTTTTAGGGATATAGAGGAATGAGTTTTCATAATAATTATTACCTATCACATGAATTAAAAACAATGAAAAATTTAGTGATCTACCTCTTCACTTCTCAAGGTTCCCGTGGTCGAAATCACATGAAAATCAGAAGGAAATGATCATTGAAAAATCTAATATCGTATGAACTAGTTTTCGAACCATGAAGTCCCTATTTTTTAGGGATATGGAAGGTGTTCACATTTTGATGGATTTATGTTGTAAAAAAATGATCCCCCCTCCCTCTTAAGCCCTCAATCACCCATGTGACCCAGTCTTAGCCTCAGGGAGAAATCAGTCAAAACAAGTACCTGATCTTCAGCGGACGATTCCAAGATCTCTGTAAGGAGTTAGGAGATAAAAAATAAACATTAAAAAAGATAATATAATAATATAAAATTTGAAATCATCATATTTTTCACAAACTCTTGGATATTTATAGGGGATCTCATTCTTCCCAAGGACAACTGGTAATCTTGATCGAAATGGGGAAATTTCATGAAGTTTTAGGAAGAATAATGGTGTGAGACCATCTTCATTGTTCTCATAATGAACTTTGAATTAAATTTAATAGAAATAAGTGTGTGAAAAGATGTTTTGGAGCTCATGTTATGCTCTCGACAAGTTGCTCCACAAGCTTCAGCATTTAGTCATTTTTTGAGTTAGAAATCCAACCAATGGGAGAGTGGCACAATGCTTTTGCACCAAGTGCACCAAAACTTTGTGTTGCAAATGGTGAAATAAATTCACCCCCTCCAATTTAGGCCTCTAGAACTCAAAATGACCTGGTTTAGAACCTTTTGCGAATTTTATCCCCGCAGGGCTCATTTCCCAACCCCCACTCCATGCAATCACATGTTGCGAAGTGGACCAAGAGGAATGGGGAGCTTTTTTTTTGCACCAATTACACCAAAATTTTGTTTAAATTGGTGCAAAAAAGTGTGATCCTTCCCATCTATTTAAAATATGTAAAATTTTCTAACAGTCATGTTGTTTCTTCTTTGTGCTTTTAGCTTTTCTTCACATACGCATAATTTTTCTTCAACTGTTGAGATTTTCTTCCTGTCCTCCATTGTTGTTTCTTCCAAAACCTTTCTATCATCCTATTCATAATTACTCCCTTATTACATGTTGCTGCAATGTGAATAACAAGGATTTTTAAGCTAACTCTATGATCAAGAGCTGTCATAAACCATGGGGTAAAAAAACAAAGAATTGCTCATAACTAACAAACTGATGACCGAATCTCAGTGAAAATTGGAGAAAACCTTCCTCATCCAAATTGGTTGAAGTTGCAAAAAAACATAAAAATGTATCCCTAATTTTTAATGGCATCCATTCAAAAAAATTTATCCTAGAGCGTTGTTCCTTCAGTTGCTGTCAAACCGTGTAGCGGGTTGACCTGAAAATTTGAACATAACATCAAAATACAAAAACCAGAAAGAATCTGTAATTTTCTCTTCAATATGACACCATGATTTATAGATTCTAATAATATCAAGTTCCATTGTTTTGCACTTTCCATTTTTAGTAACTTTCCAAAAACAGAAAACTCCTCCAGAAGATCAAACTCCAAAAAAACATACAAATCAAAAACTTGGGCACGCCAGTCAAAAGGTCAAAAAAGAAAAAAAAATTCAAAAAAATGGAAAGTGCTTGGAATTGAACCCAAAAACTCTATAATAAGTTCAAAAGGTGAAGGGAACTCCTCTTGTAAACAACAAGACCAAAAAAGTATCCTGCCTGAAATAGTAGCCCTGGGGTATTGATTTCCAAAAATAGTAGTTTTCGGCTCCAGTTGTAGAAAGTTGCTACCATCTCCATAGTAACTTATATTTCTATTTTTTTTCTTCCTCATGGGTTTGCAAGATGATTACAAGGCTCAAAAAAAGCATTGATAACTTCATATTGGTCTTAGAAGCATCATCCTGAATTTAAGTTTACTCAAAAGTAAGGAAAAGCATCGCATGGCGCAGCCGGTGGATCCTTCTTCATCATTCATGGAGCTAGATGAGTCAAAGTGAGTCAGTCAAGATGATTTCATTGGTTAAGTTTTATGGAGGATCATTATGGGCATTATATGTGTTCGTCCTAAGATCACATTGGGAAATATTAGAACAGTGTTTCTAAAGACTCATTCTGTGGTCTAGAATGTCCATGCATCATGCATAGGTTGTGATCATCATCATAAAGAACTTCATCAAAGGTTGATGTACCCCCACTCATGCTTCGGAAAATTAATCCCTTCCATCCTCCTCTCTTTCTCCCTCTTCTTTCTCTCTCCGTTCTAATTCTTTGTTGGGTGTAATCATTGTGTTTTGTCCTATTTATTTAACATATTTTGTAAATGTAAAATTATTTTATCAAAATTATAAGAGAAATACTTAATTTTTATTTTCTAGAGGAAAATGAAAGGTCACAAGTGGAATAGGAATATGAAGAGTCATATGAGGGAGATAAGGGCTCAATCCATATTGATATAAATTGGAATGGCTTCTCCATTCCAATGGATCCTGAAAACTGATTTTGAAAATTGCATTTCTAAAAATTATGTACTTTGTAGCAATAGTGGATTGTAATATGTTGTTGGAATTTGTGTCATCCATATACATGAATTAACTCTACATTTCTTCCACATGTTTTCTTATTTTCACTTTCTTTGTACAACTTGTGTAAATGTCAATCGAGGAATAGAGTTTCTACTTTCCAAGATGTATGAATGTGTGCAAATTTATATGCATGGTTTCCTCTCATCATTAACGTAATAAGCATATTTGTTATAATCATCTTGTTTTTATTCCACTTCCCACTTTTATGTAGTTTGCAACACAGACCGCCAGCCCAGGAGGAGGAGATAAGGGGGACTCCTTCACTATAAAGGAGGATAAAGGTTTCACCTCGGGATCAAAGAAGCAGAGGAAAAAGCACAAGGAAACAAGGATTAAGTGAACCCCCATGTCCCCACATATGGAATTCGTGGATGACCCCACAAAGGTTACACATAAGGTTCCAAGCCACCCTCCCACTGGAAAAACTACATGGTTGGGATTTGATGGATCAAGAAGGGGGCGTGCCTAGGACAAGAAAAATGTTGAGCTAGAACATGCATTTCCACTCCGAAGATCCTGATTTTGAGGTCAATGATCACATGATCAATACCATTCACTTGAGGAAGAAGGGAGGAGAGACGTATAAGGTGGTGGATCCTATCCACCTAACAGATGAACAATCATGCAATGTGCTCCAGAAGATGTCCTCAGAGGTGATTCGATGTAGCTTGGATGTAGGAGCCACTATTCAGACGTTAGTCATGGAAAATAAGGAAAAGGAAAAGGAAGTAGAAATATTGTGCCAAGGACTGAAGGGTGACAAGTGTGAACTAAGGAGGCTTATGACTAAGTTGGAACCCTCATCAAGAGCATTTTGGGACAATGTCTGACGTTGGTGAGCCAAGCCAAGACAGATTATGGAGAGGAGATGGAGTATATTGAAGACCTTGTGGGGATGATACTGGAGAATGTCAAAGATGGCTTAGGGCCCACAATTGTAGAGCTTTCCAAGGAGAAAGAAGAAAACAAAGTCATCGTTGAATCCTAGATCACTGAGTTAGAGGACTTGTTCACTCAACTCAAGGAGGTGAACATATTGGCAGATATGGGTTTCAACAATTACAGAAAATACAAGCCCATCATTGACGCGCAGGTGACAGAAGAGGAGGTTGCCCTTAATTTTTTAAAGGATATGATCCCCACCAATAAGGTTGAATGCACGCAGTTGGTTGTTAACACCACAAATCAAAAAGAGAAGATAAAAACAAAGTGCGAGAAGCTAGATTTTAGGATTAGCGAACTCTGGGATTCCATCACTGAGCGGATGGACGAGTTCGAAGGTATCTATGAGGAATTGGTATTAGCCATCGATGTGCTCAAGGGGGGAGGTGGAGGAAGTCACCCCATACCATGTGCCCAATATCGTAGGAGAAGCACCAGGAAAATATCTAGAAAAATTAAAGGCGTGGGAGGAGTTGAAGGATGAAATAGACGCGGAGTTCCCTGAACTCCTCTAATTGGTCGCATAGTGGGTTGACTACGCAGCATATTTTCCCATTCTTCCATTCTTTATTCAAGTTATCTCAATTCCACTATTATTTTCTCTTTGAGGAAGCAACATTTTTTCCTTAACATATTTGTGGTCGTTAAGTTTTTGGTTTGGGAAGCGCGAAGGATTGTCAGGGCAGAAATTAGATTAGTGTGGGGTGATGTTGGACCCCTAAATTAACTAAGTACCTAAGGCGTAAAAAATTTTGGCATGCGGAAGTAGGGTGCAAAGTCACACACGGAAGTAGCTTTTGAGGGTGTGTGAGGGCTCGTGCCTAGGCAAGATGAATTCATAAATTAGTCAATTTTGGACAATGGATACAGACGTGTTTTGGAAATGGATGGAAAAGTGACCAAATACAGTTATGGATAAACTATGAAGACTTGCAACTCAAGAAAAGGATATTTCAGGGCATCATTACATTTATCATGAAAGGATAAGGAGTCGATTTTGTTATGGATTAGCCGGCACTTGCATGCTAAGGGACACTCGATTGAGGAAACGCATGATGACATTTGGCATATTCTTGGGTGGTGTTAGGGAAATCATGGAAGATTATGCCATGCCTTCTCTTGTAATGATGGGTGGTTAAAAGAGATTCCTGGGAGTTCCTCATTATGGATGGTCTTGGATAGCATTAGAGAGGTGTGTGTGTGTGTCTGTGTGTCTGTGTCTGTGTCTGTGTGTGGAATAGAGAGTATGAGTAATAAAGAGAGAGATAGTGAAAATTTAACGTGTAATTGAAATCTTTGTGATGAAGTATTGATAGAGGGCATGTTAAAATGTTGCTAATGTCATATCTCCATGGATGGAACTCTTTTGATGTACTATTGGCTAATGTAACTTGATAAATGAATATAATGACATGGTTTTAAACATCTATGGGATGAATCTTGTCATGTGCATTTTCATTTGTTTTCATGGGTGTAATATTGGTGATCTTAATGTTAAATGTGATTTAGTTTTGTTCTTATTGTAGTATGATCATGTTATTTCATGTTCTGGTGTATTAGACTAGTATTTAGTTCTTAATATTAATTTCAAGAATGGGTGTGTTCATTTTCTATATGTGCAATGGTCCCCTTATTAAGGGAGAGAATTCTCACAAAACTCACATAAAATATGGGCTCGATGCCTGCGTGCACCTTGGGTGAGCTTCCAGACCAGTCTGGATGATGTGTCGAGGCGCTTGGGATTTGAAAATAAGAAAGAGGCAAACAGTGACTACACCATCCTTGATCATATGTTATTAGAAATAGAGAAATAGATATGATAGGTAGGTGATAATCTGATAAATGTTGCAAATTCCAAGAATGATAGGAAATGCAGGCGTTTCACTAAAATGCTGGTGATTCTGAGCAAGATGAAACAACATAGAATATAATATGTTCTTGACGCTTTGATTGGATTTTAAGATCAACTAATCAGTTCTAGTTTATTTATAATGAAAAGTGAAGGTATTTGACAATTATGAACGTTTCAAATAGATGGATAAATGATGCAAATGAATAATATTATCTTGATTTTGGATGGAGATTGAATGTGCACGAACTTGCAGATTGGTGAATAATAATCAGCTCCTAACCGAATTTTTTTTTGACTATGTGATGCACAGGTAAAGGATGTGTCATGACATAGAGATCTTGTGCAAACAATTTCTTGAATAAGTGGATAAATGAAGGAGAGTACGTAGCTAAAATATTAGAGCTTTTGGATAGTCTGTAAGAAAATCTTCCAACTGAAGAAAAATGATATATATCTTATGTTGTTTGACACTAGATCCAAAGAATTATGACAAGTGTTCGCAATCAAAGATATGGAAATACAATAGAGAATAAACTCGATAATGCAAAAAAGTTCCTCCCGAAATGAGGCTAGGAAACAAGCTTATATAATCGTTGGCATTTCACCTAATCACCGATGTTTTTGGCTTGTTTAATTTTATTTAGATAATAGTTGCAACAATTACCTAACTTAAAAGTATTTGTTGTATGTTCGAAAGATAAGATCGTGAATTCATTTTTCGAATGAGATGAGGTTTTGTATTTGTTAGGATTGTAGTCTATTTTGGCTAGGTTGTTTATGTTATATTTTAGTTAGTTTGATTAGAGATATATTAACGAATAGTTTAGGATAATGTGTAGGATATTGTTACGATATTTACAATAATGATAGAATATATAAAATTAAAGGTACATATATAATAGTAAATATATATTATTTAGTGTTATTTAATAATATATAGAATATATATTATAAAATGGTTTATGGTAGATAGAGGGGAATGATGAACTTACGAATTATGTTTAAATAGTATTTTAAATAGATATTAATATGATAAGTTGTGAGTGTAGACGGGATGAATTATTGACAATGGGGGAGTTACAGAATTTTGGTGTCTACACCCACATCCCCTCATCCACCATCAAATTCAATACCTAAGTCCAATCCCGTCAAAAATATATCATCCACTATGACTCCTAAGTCACTCTCATCCCCTTCTATCTCCAATCCTAAACCATCTCATGTGGCTCCTATGCAACCCTCATCCTCTTCATCCACACATAATCCTATTTTAAGCCCTTTATCACCTAAACCTAACGCTATCCTATTCTCTAATCCTACTTCATCTCCACCATCCCCCACTCCTAAAACATCTCACATGACACCTAAGGCACGGACTCCTGAACCTAAAAAATAAAATCCCAATCCTCTCCACGCCCCATATCCTACCCAATATAATGAGGCTCCTACGCCACCTTCATCTACTTCATCCCCTAAATCAAAAAAATCTAATGTGACCCTCATCTCACACCCATCCCCTTCATCTAAATCTATCCCATCCCATTCATCTACATCTAATCCCAAACAATCTAATCTTAATCCAAAACCAAATACTCCAACCAATCCAAAATCAACCAAATCGACTTCGGATTCCTAGCCCAAACCATCCACTTTGGCCCTTAGGCCTAATCCATCCCCTTCATCCTCTAAGCCAAAAAAATATAATCCAACTCATAAATCCAAATCAACGAAAACATCTCATAATATACCCACTCTTGCAACTTTACTTATTACTCCCCCAAAACCATTTAACCCAAACCACTTCACTCCTTTAGGATAATCCTTGACCACCATCTTCCATCATCTAAAAACTTTCAACATGATCATCCATCTCCCAATTAAATCCCATGATAAAATCCTTCCCAAACCATCTTGGTATTGGGAACAACATTATTGTGATTTCCATCACACCCATTGAGATTTGACCAATCGTTGCATGTAATTTAGGTCTTATGTCCAAAACCTCATTAACCAAGTGCTTATTATCCTTGTACCTCTTTATCCACCACCTTTTCATTCCAATCCTCTCCCTAACCATCATCCACCATCTAAATCCCACTCATCATCCACACATCATTAACCATCTAAATCTCATCGTACATCCAAACATCCCCCACCGACCAAAAACCAAAACAAATCTCACCTCCCATCCTTTGTTAAGTACGACCTCTTAACGGATGAAAAAACTACAACTCCCCAGTCTCATGATGACCACATGGAATCATATTCCCCATCCACTCCATATACTATAGCCAAAAATATATTCTCTAATATGAAACATCAAGGAAATGGCTTGGGAATCCATGAATAATTCATTTGTGAACCCATCTCCCTTCATCAAAATCCAAGTCGTTTAGGCTTAAGGTATCAACCTAACACTAACAATGTCCCTCCCACTCCTCTATCACAATCCATTTCTACCATTCCTCTTGTTGATCCTACCATCCCAATCACTCAACCCAATCACAAATCCTTTAATTCCCCTACAAATACCAAACACCTAAAAATGGATTGAACACATAACGCATCTCCTGGGCACGGATGTTCTTTCCTTCCCACCTATCCTCCTTCCATCTAAAATCGACATCCCTTTGAATTTAAACATCCATTAATATCCTCTTCCAATCCATTCATTTGAACACTTGATCAGTTTTCTTGCATATGTTTTAAGATAATAGTACCTACTACAACCGTGTGACCTTGGTCCATCGTTACCTTCAACATTCAAGCACAATCGTCCTCTTAGAGATCTACACACTCTAACACACTTAATAAAATTATAGTGAATACCCTTAGGCGTGTCTATTGACACTCTAGCTAGTGTCATCTCCACACTCATTTTCATCCCCCCATCAAATCCACTAGTGATTTTTAACCCCTTGCGAGTTCTCAAGAGAGTGGAACCTCTTTATGCAAAAAAATCCAAATATCAAATATCAAATATATATATATATATCATATTAAATCCACCTCAAGGCTCTCTCAATGGGTTTTCCCAACATCTCTACCAGGTATTTGGACACTTGGTTGGCAGTAGAGAAATTTTGTTACCAGAATCAGATGTATCTCAACCAGGGCTATGAACACCTGGATGAAAGAGGAACCATGCACAACTTAGCCTTCCGTTCACCCTCTATCCATCTATTTGACTTAATCATTCCTCGTACATTGATTATTTTGTCTTCATAAACTACCCATTAAGCCTTCAATGCAAGTGGTAATTAACCATCACAATCACACACACTTTGATCTTGCAAAGACATAGGGCTCACATGTTGCCAGGTATTGTTTAGACCTAGGTCACACTTTTGTTTTAGTCCAACTCTTGTCTTATAACATGTGTCATTAGGCTTATATTTTTTTCATCTCTAATGTTATTTTCCTTCCATCCATCACATCCACATCCTTTTTCCCTTTGATCGAGCATCCGTGCACAGATGATGATCCTTTTCTTTTCATCTATTCCTCCTCATGTCCCTTTTCAACTGTCATCATCATGACTAGAGGCATCCTTACTACCATCCGCTAGGGGCATCATCCATTTTATATACCCTCACTTACCATCCTACCCTACATCTTGGGGAAAATCGAACCCATCCATCCATCCACACGGGCCACCCTTCTTTACACTTGGGGCAGACCACATCCCTTAATCCATCCCCTTTATACTTGGGGGCATATCTTATCATCTTCCATATCCTCCATCTTATCCTATACCACATTCCTCATCCTATCTATCTCCCATCCCACATCCCATCTAATACTAACCTATCAACCAATCCCCATCCTATCCAATTTCCCTCAATACTTCCCTTTCATCCTACCCACACACGTTTTAGGACTTATAGGATAGAATCACATCCCACCTTACATCCCTTTCCATCCCCCCATGAGCTATCCCATCCCGAATCCTTTAATCTTACTTATCCTCAACCATCCCCCCCCATTCTAAATATAAAATATTTAAACATCCAAAAACCAAAATCTAAAAATCAAAACATTCAAAAAATCCTCAAAACGATCACAAATTTACAAAAATGCAATGTGTGTGTTTGTTTTCTTGATTGTATTTTCATTTTGGCCGATAATAGGAGGCCCATTTTGTTTCTTTTTATTTAGCATGGTCAAATGATATGAGGACCATCTTTTTGAATTAATCTATCTAATGATACGAGGACACATGGCATTTGGCAATTCAATCATCACAATATTTATACCTTGATGCATCTTGCTTTATGCCACATTCATAACATTGTCAATGATGATAACATTGGGCACTTGATTGTAGCACACCCCCTTCTATCATCATATTTTTTCCTTATCATCATCCACACCTAATCCTCATCATCATCTAACTAACTATCTAACTTACACTCCTATTCAATCCATCATTTACCAATCAATCAATGCCCACATCCAAATCTTATCATCTCGCATCCAACATTACAAATCCTTACCCCTTGGCTGGGGCATCTTCTAACATCCTATTACCAATCAAAATTGAACATTCTTCATCAATCATCATCCCAATCCCCTCCTCATCAATGTCCTATCATCTAAATCGATCCCAAAACCAATCCTTATCCTCTCAAACAAATCCAACATCATATAAACCAATACCCTATCTTCCTATCCAATCAATCCTCAAATACGACATCTTATACTCCAAAATCCTCAAAACATAACCCCTTGACTGGGGAATCTTCTAATCCAAAATATAATATCTTCTAATCTTTTAGTCTCCTACTCCTTTTCTCTCCTATCTTTTACTCCTCTACTCCTGCATCCTCATCAATATCCTAATCAACATCAACACTCCTATCCTCTCATACTCAAATCCAATATCCTTATTCTCAACCCCTTGATTGGGGCATCCTCTAATCCAACCCCTTCACTCAATATTTTAATCCTATAATCCTCTCTCCTCTCTTATAATCCTCAATCTTCTCATCCTCTTATCCTATCTCATCTACTAACTTGGGTCTCTCCTGTTTTCGAGTGGTTACCTACTTCGTTCCTCCTCGCCTAACCCCTCGAGGGGGCATCATATCACCATCCTAACATCTTATCTTATGTTTATTTGAATGGTCATTGCTCCACAATAACCCTTCAAAAAGGGGGAAAATGTACACATCTAAAATATCGACATGATTAATTATGATTAATTTGTCCCACAAATAAAATCATCACTATTTAAATCTCTATAATAATTAATTGCAAGCTTAATTATTATTAATCCCCTTTATCACATTTAATCATTTATCTAATATCCCATTTTATCATTAATCCCTTCAATTCATCATTATATCCTATTATCATATCTTAATCTTTATTAACATTTTCTAGTAATTTAATATACCTACACCCACCCACCTACCTACTCTACATTCACCGTAATCACATCCGTAATTATATTATCTAATCTTAAAATTAATCACATTCTCCGCCTCTAAATCTAGAGGCTTTTATTTCTAGAAGCATCTCTAAACGTATCCTTCCATTGAATTTTAAATTCAATGGAAGATTATTCCCTCCATGGATTTTGAATTTAAATTCTAGAATTCTCCATTCTATAATCCTCCAATTCTCTGCTTAATTTCTAACAATTGATCCTCATCCTACTTGGATAGATCTTCACCCTCCATTTCCTCTCCCACAAACTATAAATTGATCTCTCATCCTCCATAAGAGATAAGTTAGCCAAGCCACAACAAATCTTTGCCATTGTGTTTCATCAATCATCCACAATCAATAAATCCATCATTCATCTACAATCAATCTATCATCATCTTCATCAAGAAACATAAAGTGATCAAGGGGGGGTGTTGCTCAAGTGACTTCACAATTCTGAAGCAATCAAGCACATCCAATGAACCATCTTGAGCACATCCAAATTATCAAGGGAGCTCTTCATTTGGTAAGTGAAGGTATTGCATTCTCTCTCCCTTCCATCTATCTCAATCTGAAGTAGTGTTTTAGGGTGTTAGATTAGGAGTAAAATAATTTTGGTTTCTAGCTTGCATTTACATTAACTACTCTCTTGCACTACAGTTGGTTCTATGATCTACTTGTTCACTCGGTAACTTCTTTTACACATTTAGACAATGTTTTCCTTTCTCACGTTTCCATCAATATTGGCAGTAAGATCTCTTGTGCACAACTTGCTCAAATTAAACAAGGATCTAACGAGAATCTATTTGACTATGTTTTATGATATAAGAATAACCTAGCTAAGATGACCAATGTACTCACTAAATCGGAATTGTAAGATCTCTTTGTTCAAATTCTCTTACCTCCACTACAAGAGAGTTTCATATATGAGACTTATTCATCTTTCGATCAACTATGTCATACACTTAAAATGTGCGATGGTAAACTATTATCTATGAGAAAATTTAAATATCATGATCATGCTTCATCATCATCTTCTAATCGTTTTCAAGATAAATCTACTTTCAATCCATATCCTAAGACTACCAAAGCAAAGGAAACTGTTAATGTCATCTCTCCACCTGAAAAACTTCAAATACAACCTCCAAAACATACTTTTACCAAGTTTCCATATGCACCTTAGTTTCTATTTCCACAACTTATTGAAAGTAATCTTATCACTCTTACACCTCCACTCAATCTCAACCCCTCTCGCCTCCATTCCCGTAATTATGACAAAAATACACGATGTGATTATCACTAATGCATTGTGCACTCTATTGATCGTTGTTTCAATCATATCATTCAAGATCTCATTGATAGCAATGCCCTCGAGCTCCCTGAGCCATCTACTTCTAAGCCAATCAATTATAACTAAAATCTAAAAATATTTAATGAACCTTTGCCCAAACATGACACACAAGCTTCAAATTCTTCGGTCAATCATACATATCATATTGTTCCTCTTCCTTCATCGGGGCCTCTTGATTTCCTTGTTGCTTTTTTTTATGCATCGCCATGATTATCATGCTACATTTACTTTTGATTCCTTGCATATTAATGTTTCTATTAGTTCATACACTATCAATAATACTATGATCTATCCATCGGCTCTTACCTACGTATGTTCTTTTGCACTCCTCCTAGCTATTAATTATCCATTGTATAATGTCAAATTTCCAGTCCCTAAATATTTTTGCTATGTCAGCCTTCTCATCACAGTTGGGCCTCTTATTATGCTTGTCCCATTCGTCATTGTATCATCAATCAAAGGATGTGACATGCTCTTACATATCTCTTGGCTTTGTGTTGCCCAAGCCATCTTGTCCATGAACCATTAGTGCCTCAAATTCATTTACAACAAGCAACTAGTTACTATCAAAGGCATTCCAACATGCACACCATTTTCATGAACCACTTTTTCTGACATACCAGTCGTAGAATCTAGGCTTCCAATTCCTCTCAAATATAAATCTCCTTCGGCACCTAGCTCTCCTATTCACACAGGACCTAAATCATGACTTTGTCATCCTCCTCGGTCTCTTATCCACATCGTCGGCCTAAGTCCCCTAATCGGGCAGCCCCTTCACATAGGTGTTCACCTCCTTCTTTGCCACATCGGTCTCCTTCATGTGCACATACTTACTCTACCACACCACTGATCTTAGAGCATCGTCACATGCCTTTGTCTCCTCGGATATCGGGTGGAGGGCCCTCGTCCTTCACTATCGTCGAATATCCTTCTCTCACTCACACACTTGTGAAGCATCACGATTTTTCCCCCTCTCATCATTATCGATTTTCTCTAATGTATACTACCAATCTTTTTGCCCCGTGCCTCATCATTCATAATTTTACACACTCTCATGCCCCTTGATACACACATTATATCGTCACTACCCTATGACGCACTTTAGTTCCATGGTTCATACTCAGCTACTGAGGGTCTAATTATGAAATGAACCTCACATCATTCATATTTCACGCTTTTGCTTCATGACACATCTTTCTAGCAGCTATTCTATGCACTCATTTTCTAATGACACAATCTTGTTCTCTGGTTCATTCTTGACTGTTGAGAGATCTTTTATAAATGAAACTTATTTCATGCATATCGGCATGCTTCCCCTATCATCTTCACACTTTGCATACTATTCCATCACACTAATACATTGCATTTGCATATATTGGTTGCATTTACTCTTGCTAGCTTATTCTACTTACATGTTACACTTTTTTTCCATGCTAGACGGATTCTTAGTATGTTATTATCTTTCTATATATACACATGCACATTCACTTAGTCTTTTGAGGTGAATGCAGATCTCTTACAGGTCCTTCCACGCTACAATGATGTTTGGAATTGTACCTTTTACCAATCCCACCAAGGATTTTGGGGGCATCTACTTTCTCTATTATCACATACTACACAAGTTCTATTGTTACATCTCGTTATAGCTACTTTAATTTTTTGCTACTATATACACGTTCTTGACATACTATTTATCTTTCTAACACGCTAACTGGTGCTTCATGTGTAGCATTTTCCTTGTAGGATATATACAACCATGGTTATATGTAGCTACTTGCTTTCCATTGTTTTCTATTGTTTGCAGGTTATTTACTATGTCTTGTGTGATCATTGTATGATTTTGGTTGCTTCGGCCTTGATTGTCTTGTGACATTGTGAGCGATATCCCATGTTTAAAACCTGTTTTTCTTGGTTTATCTTGTCTTCTTACTTGTTTGATTACATTGTCATCATTTGCATGCTATCTAATTTTTACTACTAATACATGTTACTAGCCTCTCTTGTTTTCATGTGTCTAGTTGCTACCATGTACATCCCCTACCCCCTACAGGTATCCACTTCAGATCATTATCATATCCTCTCCTTTGGGTCGCATTCTCCTTATATCGTTGCATGCACCCCAAAGGAGGGGGGATACACATTAGGTGAATAAATCATCCCTACAACAACTCAGAGCTACATTTTAGATCAACACAACACAAAAAAAACACAGGTTACAGTCACAAAACTAGCTCAGAATCATACATGGGTTAGAATCACAGAGAAAACACCATCACCCAGAATCAGAAAATAATCCTTGGGCACTTGTTTCCTCCCCTGTGCAATAATGTCTTGGGGGAAGATACAGTCAATTTATCAATACATCACAGTCTATAACAGTTCACAGAGCAATTCTACAGTTACATGAACAGACCTCCAGTTACATAATGCAGGGTATCTCCTACAATTAATTACAATCAGAACAATTAGGAATTAATCAAGGACAAAAGGAACAAATCAAGATGTATTATTTATAGTGGTTCTTATTGGGAAACAAAGTCATGGAAGGAGATTAAAACTAGACCTCTCTCCCCTACACTTGTTCTTGGCATGAGATCACCCAAAAAACTTATGTTTGGCGTGAGATCGCCTAAAAAAATCACACTTGGCATGAGATCGCCCGAAAAACTCACTCTTAGCATGAGATCGCCTAAAAACCTCACCTTCAGTATTCTAAATTAGCAACTTCAAACAATATGCCACTTTTTTATCTCTTACTCTTCCACATATTAGGTGCACACTTTCCTTTTTTACACATTTTACATACTTATAAACATGTTTCTTTGATCTATCCTATACAAAAATTTGAGTACTTTCTTGCTTTTCTTTTGCAGGCACGTCCTTACAGAAAGTAGCTCTCACAAGCTACAAAAACATGGTACAACACATATGCTTCACCCCTAGGGTCCACTTCCCTTTCCTAGTCTCCACACTTCATGTTGCAATCACTCCACGCTTCACTTGTCCACTCGGCACGTTATCGCCTACACTCTCTATAGGATTGCAATGTATGCATCTTCTAACTAATTTATGTTATCAAGTATTCACTCAACAACATAAAGTGGAGGAAATGTAAATACAAAATCATGCACTTGGGTACATTTCTAGGTCCTAGAAGCATGTTAGTATTTACATGGTTCCTAAGAAATAAAACTAGTAGTTGACAACTCTCTTTATTCTTTTTCTTTGTTTTATGTACTCTTACTAGTTTTATACATTTGTTACTCTTACCACAATTTGACTATTTTATCTTCCAATGGCTTCTGACACTAGCACCCATTTCAAACAATAGCATCAGGCGCTCTTGTCCTTCTGGGTGCTTCATGTACCTCTTTATCTTTTTCCTACCCCTTTTGGGCCCCTTTTGCTTCTTAGTTGCATTTTATTATCTTGGGTCGGCCTTTTAGTTTTCAATTACAAAATTTAAACAAAGGAATCATATAAATACATATTTTTTCAAAATAAGGGACCAAGTACTAAGCATTACTAATATCACCTATGCTTGCATTCCAAAGGCACAAGAGTACTCTAAAAGCATCCATCTAGAATTCCATTCAAGGACAAGGGATGCATCACATCTGCATACATTGCATAGGAGGGGAAAATTCAATTTATTCCATCCACACATTCTACTACATTGCTACATTCTAGCTATAGCCCGCTATCAGTTTTGCAACTTGCACAAGGGCATCCTGAGACACCATTTCTACACACACACACACACACACACACACACACACACACACACACACACACACACACACACACACACACACACACACACAAGAACTACATGGAGTCTGGGTGTAATGCAACGCCTGGTCGTAAGTTCACTCTTTGAGTGATCGTCAGGGCCCTTCTGACTCCCCATTCTGCATTTTCCTTTTTAGGTTTGATATGGTTAATGGGCTTGTGCAAGTGAACTTCTCTTTTGCAGGTTACCTGTATCATTGGCAATCTAGGTGCGACTGTCAGGTGATCAACAAAGAACATCTACAAAAGAAGATCCAGATTCTTATCATTTGCACAATCACTAACGCCCAGTTTTGGTCTCCAATGCTCAAGCGCCTCTTCCCTTCAGTGGGCCCCCATGTTCGTAGATTCCATAAGTTGCAGTGACCAATAATGACCCTGTTTGCAGTCTGTTCAACATCCGCACCTGCCCATATCACTTCCTATCCATTCAGAAATTAGCCAAGTCTCCCTATCTCTCCTTCTTTCTTAGGGTTACATACTCTGTATGCTCATTTGCTTGTGTTATTATTGTATTTTATCATTGGTACATTATATATTACAGTAGTTACTTTGAATTTAGATTTAATCAAATTTAAATTAAATCACATATATACCAAACAAAAAATCACAATGACATGAGCAATTGGGGTCATCTAGATTTATTTCAAATGTACATCCATGCTTTCTCTGTCGTCATTTATCCATATCATGGCTAGGTGGCCAATCTTTTCAGAATTGCAAGGAGAAATATCTTGAAGGGTCAATTAGGAAGCCTAAGTCTTCTTGAATAGCAACTTGACGTATTGAGAAAGTAGTAGTGGTTGAAGGTTGCAAGAAACCTTTTTTTTGACATCTTTGGCTACATCTATTGTAACCTAATTTTTTTCTCACATGAGTGATACAACTACCATTGGGATATTTCGAAATGGAGGCAACAATAGCTAGGTTGTTGGCTAAGATTTTTTTATAGTTATTTTTAAGACCACTTTTAGTGGTACAATCATCGTCTCCATTAGACTGAGGAGCTTAGATACTAGCTTTGAAACAACCTTATTACAACAAGTTATCAAGGGCAAACCTTGATTTTCATGTTCAGAGGACGTGTTAAAAAAAAGTGTTAGGTAGATTAATGTATAATAACCTTTACTTGTATCAAAAATTATTGGCTTATATGTCAATTGAATCCTTAAGTCACGGGAGAGGTCAACCTCTACACAAACATGATTATGAGGGTTAGACAATTAGAATTTCATAGGTCATTTACAAATAGCATGACCTATCATGGAAGCAATTTGGCCTAGGAAGTTCCAACATGACATGTGAAGGCTAGTGAATTCTAATTAAATTGATACCTTATGGGGGTATGTTCAGAGACAACAAAGTTGTGTCTGTAGGGGGAGCACAAAAAAAAGTCTCCACACATACTAGGTGGAGTACTTTTGTAAAATAATGAACTTGTGGGATAGGTTGACAAATCATCAGAGAAGAAACCTTTGGTCGTGTTCTTAGTTGCATCCAACCTTATTCGTGCTAGGTCCAAGAAGATTGAGCTCGCGTTTTGAGCATAGTTTGATAGAAATTTTTCTTGATAATATATACTTTTAAGAAAAAGTATTTAAACTAATGACATATAGCATCAAATTCAAGAACGCACAAAAAAAATTAGGAGAGGGCATATATCTCATGGAATACCTTCAACACAAACTTGTGTGGTAGTTTCCCCAAAAGTGTCATTGTAGACAATTTCAGAATCCATCACAATTGTAACAACTAGACTCGGGTTGTGAAAGGTCATCTAAATAGGTTTCCCTAAGACAAAGTTTCCTAAAAGGGAACAATAAATACTAAACATGCAAAGGCAATCTTACAACTTTCAAAAAACATAGTATTAAAAAGTTAAACCAAATAATAATCAATGGTTGTGGGTCATAAAAAACCATACCAGAGCATTTCTCAAATCATCAAAAACCCTTCATATACATCATAATAGTGTAACAAATCATCAAAAACCCTTCACATACATCATAATAGTGTAATTATGCTTGATCATGGTAAGGAATTCCATACATTCTCATTTTCATTGAAATGTCCCTCTTTCTAAAATAAATTGTCATAGACCCTTAGCCATTTTGGTTTCCCCAATGGTTAAGGGGTGAACACATGAGGAACTTTAGTCATAATAAAGCATTATAAAGCGCATATAAAAATAAATGTTATAAAAATAACTTATATCAATTTATTATAGGCTAAATAAATCAAATTAGAAAAGGGAAAAAATCACTTTATAATGTTGATTTCTCCTATAAAAAATGTGACCCCTTGGTGAATGAAATACAGTGGAAAAAACATTAAATGAGGGAGGTGAAAGATGATTGGAAGTTGAGGGTGGCTATTTGGTCAAATGCATCTACAAAAGCAAGTCAACTTGTTTGTTGAGGTATCCTATTCTAATTAATAAAACTGAATTTGCATGTAGAGCTTTGAGCTTGCATCAAAAATCTTTCAAGGATGAAAACTCTTAGAGATTCTCTTTTGAAGACGAAAACCCTCTCAAAATTGAGGAGAAGAACAAACTCTTCTTCTTGGGTGTTTTCCAACAGTGGTTGAAGACTTTGAGTTCTTCTTTATTTCCAACTAAAGTGACGTACTTTGAGGGATGTTTGGAGGTGTTGAGAGTTGGCAAAAATTAGATCTAGGTTTCTGTTATAATTTATATTTTTTAGTCATCCAAATCAATATTTTTGGAGTGGATTTTGGCTCCAAAGCATCACATTTCCAGCTATGTATGAAGACAAGTGTTTGCAGATTTTCAATAAATAAATCATCTATCTTTGGAGTCTCAAATTGCTACTTTTATTTATGTATTTGCATTCTAAAATCAGCTGTTCCATTTTGATAAGCAAAAGTGTTGTTTTTATTCAGTTTTGAATAATTTCTATATCCTAGACTAGCCGCATTTTCTGGAAATAATTCCAAATCTGCAATTTCATAAATGTTTTGTTGTGCATTCTAAGTCAGAATTTAAGGAAATCCATTGTAAGCATTTAAATGTCCATTGGGGACATTACATTCACATAAATCATTATATGCGTAAGTTTTATGTTTGAACAAATTGTTGTTTGATCCTAGTTTCTAATTATGTTGTGTTTTTGGTATTTTGTTAGCAAATATTTTTTGTTGTAGTGTTCCTTAGTTTCAATTTTTCAGATGAATGGAAAGATATAAAGGGTTTTTGGGTTTGTTGTTTTTATACATAGAGACAACATTTTTCATTATACAAGTAGTTGATCTCAAGGTAAACATGTATCTACATAGGAAAGCACCATTTCAATTTGACAAAGTTTAATGATTGGTTACATGACATTTCACGAACAATATATTCCTACTCTGACATAGAAGGAAAGTTTGATATACATACCAAGGTCTATTTTCTGGTAAAATTTCAAATCCAACCAAGCACTCTAACTTTTGCATGAATTCCAAGGTGATCAAAAAATATTGGTTTGAAATTGATTTAGCATTTGACGTAGAACGCAAGTTTGTTTATCAATCTTATATCTACCTTTCAGTAAAATTTCAACTCAATATGAGAACTTCGATGTTTTATAATTTTCAAAGTTACCCAACACTACTTGAATTACACATTATACAAGGTGAAGCTTAGGCAAGCTCTGATAATATGTTAAAAATTCTAGAGATAGGTTCCATGATTGTTGTAATAACCTCAAGACAAACACCCACATGCATGTGTGTATATGTGAAAAATAAAAACAATATAAACACAAATATACATTCAAGGTGGAATTACTACCGTAACAGTATGCCGAGATGTGAGGGAGGGTCAATGGCCCTCACAGAAATATTACAATGAATCTCTCTTCCACGGTATGATTACCTCTAGATAACACTAGCTCTCTATGTTTTATAAAAATAAGTAGAAAGTTCAAATATCTCTAGAAGAAAAACTCTATGACAGTGGTAATATGAATGAGCAAATGCAAATATTGTATATTGTAACTTGAAAACTGTTTATAATTGGCTATAATGTATTTCTTCCAATGCTGTAATAAAACATCGTGTTCACATTGATGTTCATAAAAGAACTTGCAAAACATCAAGCTAAACCCTAAGTATACGCTGACTGTAACTTGCCGGGAACCCAAATTAAGGTGATTTTCTTATTACAATCCACTCACAAAGATCAATATGATCCCGAGTTTACACCAAATGTATGAAGTCTGCTCATATTGCAGCACATTATATCATCAAACAATGAAAGGAAATACTGAATACATGGATTTTACCATATCCTTTTAATCGGTGAACTTAGAAACCTTAGATTTCTTGTCAATTTTATTGTAGGCTGAATTTTACCCAACTTTGGAAAAAATAAGAATGCCGTCAAATTATAGGCCTCGGAACCACGCGCCAAATAGATTAAAACTTAGCGCTCCATTACATTGGCAGGATAGGTTCACTTTTTTTGTTTCACACAACGGCATTTTTGTAAGACAAAAAAGATATACACCTATAATAACTAAGGATATTCTGAAAAAAAAAACACTTACAATCTTTTGTACTATGTCAGCAATTTTCGAGGGAAGTGCTACATTTTCAATGATATCATCATGGTAAACATCAGCCAATCGTTGAGCAAAAGTTCCATTGAAGTAGTTGAATACAATAAGACGGATGCATTAGTCTTAATAATAGAGTAATGCAAAGGAAGAAAGAACTAAACTACTAGCTATCAAGTTATATGTGATTGTGTTTCCCAACAACATCAAGTTTTTATAAATAAATATGCATTTTTTTGGAAGAAATTCTAATCTAAGTTTAATGAGTGCTATAAATTTATCCACATCCCTACCAAGTATCAATTTCCTATTAGGATTGGAGGATTTATTCAAATAACTAACATGGGATGAGATTCCAGAATCACAAAGTTAAAACTAAGCGAAGTTAAAAACAATAGTTAGTCATAAAAAATATTATTAATAAGACTGAAATAGGATCGAAAGCTACAAATATGCCCGCAATTGTAATAGTCAACTGAGTTTTACAAATTCATATTTACCTAAAAATTTGTTTTTGATGTTACATATTGCATTGCTTGCATCTTCTAGAACTTTGTTCATGGACACCTGTAATCCAGATTCCAAAAAAACAAAGATCGAAATTTCAGTTGCTTGAGCAGACATAAAATTGAAAAAAAAGCTGCAAAGACATCAACTTGCATTGCTTACATCATCAGATGGTAACTCATATGGCATAAAATTGGGAACACTATATATGCTAGGTAGCCGGTACGTGGGTACGGTTCGGATACAAGTACAGGGATCTGGTACGTTGGTACGGCACTTTTTTGGGGGCCCGGGTACGACACTTGGGTATGGCAATTTTTTGGGGGCCCGGGTATGACACTTGGGTACGGCAGTACAATATACATATAAAATATTTTGAAAAGTAACAAGATAAGCAAAATTCCAGCCTTACACATGCATAGATTAAACAAATTTGAAATATACATCGGTGAAATAGCAACAAAAGTTAAAACATATTGATAATTCATTGTTCGAACTTATAACTAGTACATTGTTCAAATCAAAATGTTACAATGTATTATCATTATCTGACATTGTAAACACAAAAATGAAGATACATCAACATTCTAATTAGTAATAGTCTAATGGCTTTGCATCTTCTCCAATGTCTTCAACGAGAGCATCACTACCATCACGTGGTTCATTAGAACCACAAGCACTAGGAGTACAACTAGAACTATCAGCAATGTCGCTCCCGCTAGCCCCACTTTGCAGCTCACGCAAAATACTATCTAGGTCCGAGTCTAGCAATGAAAGTTGGGCAATGGGAACATCCAAGTTTGGAGTCTCTGGGTCTATATCCCAACACTTTGTTGGCCCTTTCCTGTACTCATCCTTCTTATGTGATAGAAGGCGCATGTTAGAATGCACAAAGACCAAATCCTCCGTCTTTTTTGCTCCCAACTTGTTGCAGTTAACCGAGTGGATAAATGAATATGTACCTCAATTCCTCTCAGCTGAAGAAGAACTCGCAACCTATTGAAGCAAGCCGCAAAGTCAATGCAAAATTAAAATTTTAAACTTATAAATATAAAAGTAAAAAAGAAAAGAGTTAAGAAATTAAAAAAATTAAAATCTTACTTGTGATAAAACTTTTATTGCAAGTGGCATGAGGTAGGGGTATGCTTGTCCATGGAGGTACCACCACGAATAAGTATCCATCCTGTATTTGTCACGAAGAGCGCTAATGGAGTGATCCCTGGAGGATATGAAATTCACAAACTCGCCTCTAACCATGTCTTCTACTTCTAGATCTGGGAAGATTCTAGAAAATATCGCTTTATACCCCTCACTAACTTCAACATCCCTATATGGTGGGACCCTCCTAAGCAAAGAAAGGATCTCTGCGTTATAGTATTTTGGAGTCGAGGCAAAAGCAAGAAGATGCAATGGAGTAGTCATTTTGTTCCACCTTTCAATGAGATGTGAGTGCAATTCCTTGAAAGTCTGTGTAGGATCTTGCTCTTTAGCATTTATGATAGTCTTAATTGACTCAATCATTGAGTCAATTCCATCATAAATCTCACCCATGCATGGATGATCCATATCAACAAATCTCAACATACTCACGATGGGCTCAATAAAACTAAACAAGTAATCCACACGATCCCACCATGTTTCATCCAGGGTCAACAATTTCACATTTCTAGCCCTCTCACTATTTGTTTGCCTTCATATACTCCAAAGGTCACTGATAACCATGCCACTCAATGCCTCTCGCACCTTCACAAGCCGTCTCAAGACAAGCATGTGCGAGGCAAATCGAGTCTCAGCAACCTAATAAGAAATCATAAGAAATAAAATTAAAACAAGTAAATTTAAAACATTCAAAATTCTACAAATTACAAACTTATAAAATTAATTTAATGAATTTTAAAAACTAATAATTATTTTTAAAAATAAAAAAGAATGTTACGAGTTCCCTTCAATTGCTGCAATGTTGAGAATTTACGAAAGATGGCTTGGGACATGTGGTGGTTGCTGACGAACATTTGAATCTCACTTGCCTCCTCATATACTTGTTTGATCCAAGCAATTTTTGTGCCCAATTTTTGTAACATTAAGTTGAAGGAATGAACCACACAAGGTGTCCAGAATATGTGTCCATACCGTGCCTCAACCAACAACCCTACAGCTCTACAATTTTTTGCATTGTCCGTTGCAACTTGGACAACATTTTGAGGCCCCACCGCCTCAATAGATTCTATGAAGATGTTGGCAATGAATTGGGCATCCTTCACTTGCCCCTCACAATCAATAGCCCTGAGAAGCATTGCCCCTTTAGGACACACGGCAACCACATTGATCAATGGCCTATTTGTTGTATCTTTCCATCCGTTAGAAACAATGGACACTCCTGTTTTGAGCTATTGATTCTTGATGGGTAACAATTAGTCTTTAACTTTTTTTCTTTCTTTTGACAATAAGGTGGTGTGCACCTTTTCATACCCTGGACTAATGTACCCTTTAGGGGCTTCATTAATACATCTCACCATATCTTGCCAGTATGGTGATCTAACAATATTAAATGGGACACCACATGCATAAATAAAGCGTCCAACACTTTGGTTAGCTATTTCCTTGCTTTCATTCTAGAATGCCCTTTCCAATGGGCCTACATCTTTTGTTCTTTTGCGAGAAAGAGGTGAATCCTCTTCCCCTCCAGTATCGGTGTATACAAAAATGGGTGATCTGGGGCCACAACATCAACAGAAGGAGAAACAAGTGGCTTGCTAATGGTATGTGATCTTCTTTTTCTTGCCATAGGATGATTGGATTTTAATGTCATTGTTGCATCTGCTTCCTCTTGCTCTTTGATGTACACAAGGGTCTTTGCATGTGGCAACCCCTTTCCATCCAACCCTCCACATGTTCTAATTCCGTGGCCAATAGCCCCATGCAAATGGGCTTTCACTCAACTGTAGGAGCTCTTAAATTGCATATTACAGTGTGTACAAACCCAAACAAAACCCCCTCCACCTGGTAATTGTTCTAGTTGTTTGACATAGCTCCAAAGGGGAGAGGATGGATCACTTTTGTTAAGGAGACCTTTACTACTTTGACCCACAGAACTAGAACTCGCAACCATTTTAAGTTTTTAACTGCACAATGCATTTAAAAAAATGAAAACAAATTTAACCTTAAGAAAATGTTGGAAGTTTAAAATTTAAATTTAAATAAAATCAAATGTAGAAAAATGAAGTTTAAAAGTTAAAACAATAACAAATAACAAACCAAAAAAACAACTAAAAAATAATAAAATATTAAATACAATTAACAAACGAAAACACTCTAAAAAAATCACAAAATACTTACCTCAATACACCGAACACCAATAATGCAAGCTCCTTGAACTCCTTGTCACTTGTTGCAAGCTCCTTCAACTATATGGCACTTGAAATCAACCCTAAGCAATTGAAAATAGTGGAAAAATTGAAGGTGAGAGTCAAATATGCAAATAAGAGGCAAGAATGCAAATGTGAGGTAAATGACTTGTTGTTATAGAGTTTGGGGGCACAAATTAGGGTTTAAAAGAATATTTTAATGTTTTAAAGTCGATTTAACCTTTTTTGGACCAAAAAATTAAATAAAAAAAAATTAAAAACAGAGTTACGCGTCAAATATTGACGGGTACGTACCTGAGCCCTGCAGGAAGAACCCTACCCGTAACCGGACCCCGTACCCATACCTGCAAGCGCTAGGGGCCATATCGGCTACCTAGTTGTCTCTTAGAGGTGCAGGAACTAATTGCTTACCATTCTCTGTATTAGGTGATGTTACCCCTATATTTTGTGTTTGCAGATAGGGAAAATAATGCATTTTCAATTACACAATTGAACGGGATTGATATATTCTTCCCCCTATTACTAGTACACTATTTGCACCTCTCGACTATTGCTTTGTATAAATTATAATTATAGGAAGATCGGTTTTCGCAGGCAAGTCCTGGTGAGGACTCGCTGATCTGAGTCCAAGGCAACCCTTGCGAAACCTTACCAATGATTTGGTTAACTTGCTGAGTCCAGGGGCGAGTCTTGCAAGTTTGGAAGAGTTTGACAAGACTCGTGATTCTGTAATTTGTTTTAAAGGTAAAAAAAACATGCTAAAGTAAAAAATAAGATACAAACCTAAATCTAGAAGCTACGCTAACACAGTCAAACGCTCATTCATGCATTCAAACCTTATTTTTATAAGTCCATATAACATTTCACTCTCACACATTCTGATTTTCCTTGAAATGAGTGGATTATTCTTATGCAAGGATTGGATAAGAAGTGACTAGTGGTGATTATGTGCATTATTGGAGATGAAAGATGGGAGTAGTTGTTTTGTGTACATGTAAGAGATTTTATGAATGTGAAAGAAGCTCTTATTTAATATCAACTCTCAAGATTCAAGTTTCAAGTTCAAACAATCAATATCACATTTTTTACTTATTTCTTTGTATATACATCTGTATGTTAGATGTAATTGATTAGTTTTGAGTGTATTTTAAGTTGTTTTGATATGAAATGCATTTTAATAGGTTTTTCCTAAGTAGCCGATACATTTTGGATATGGTTGCGGATACAAAAAAAAATTGGCCCTGGATACGGCAAAAACAAATTGGCCATGGATACAGCATAGGATAACCACAACTAACTATGACCGTACAATATATATATATATATATATATATATATATATATTTGTATTCTAGCCTACTAAATAGGAATTAACCACATATTATGCATATGAAAAATAAAACAAGCTAAATAACCACATCAAACTACTCATACATTCATAATTTCATTTGTCCCTACCATATCTGGTTGAGGTGTTCATTACATTTATGATTTATCTCATACATACTATTTTTATCCATGTTTATGATGGCTTGTATTTAGTACCTTTTGTAGAATAATGGTGCTGTGAAAACTGTAATTTCTGCTATAATGATATATTAAATTTAAATTGTACCTTCTATAGAATAATGGTGCTATGAAAACTGTAACTTCTGCTGTAATGATATATTAAATTTAAACTAGAACAAAATAATAGTTTTGGACCTAGAAACGCCAGGATATGGCCAAGATATGACTAGGCAGGGCCGGATATGGCCAGGTACGTCTCCAAATGTACTCAGCCGTACCCGAACTTGCCTGGCCGTTTCCGGGCACGTATCCGTGTTGTACCCATATTGGGTACGTTTCATACAGGTACCATGTGCCCTAGGGGTGCCATACCGGCTAGTTAGGTTTTTCCCCCTTTTAATGGTTTTTCAAAAATTTTAGAGTCTTGGCCAATTCTTTTCCGAGACTAAGTCTGAGTCAAAAATCAACTCGCTAAGTTTTCGTGCATATGCCTAAGACCTTAAGTTGTAGGGTTGCAGTGATACTTGGGGCTTTCCATTGAATTAGACGGTTGCGATCGGGATGGCAAGGTGGTTCTAATGGTATAGGATTCTCATTAGTGTTGATTGGACCCTGATTAGTGCGCTGGGGTTATTCTGATACCACTTTAAATGATGTTTCTACAGTGCCAAATAATAACAATTCCATGTCACATTGAGTGAGCAACCTCCAAATGTGAATAATAGGGTAACACAATTCATCAAGTGATGATCCTTATGAATGCCTTACTACCCATTTACAGACATAATTATATCTTGGCAACCCCGTGGATTCTAGCGAGGCACACTCAACATAAATAGAATATCTAGAAACTATTAGAAAACCTTTAAAGGCTATGCATCAAAAGTCGGCCATGCCATATCATGAATACACATAAGTGGATGTCTAGGAATGTAACATGACCTTCACATTTTTATTTTTGGTTACTCTTTTGTCCCAAAATAATTTATCACGCACAAGATCCTTGGTGCTTAATAAAATCCACATTCACAAATCTACTATTTAAGCTAAATATCAAGTTCAGCATTTTTTTGTCATATGTTCTGCAAAATAAGGCAGATAATCAGCGTTAACCAAAAGGCTGTCAAAAGCAAGAGTGCTACTGGTTCCTAGCCTGCCTTGTCAAAAAGTAATCATCGAGTGTTAACAACTTCAGTAAATATCTCTAAATAACATATAGGCTTCACAACTTCTTTTAATATTAACAATAAACAAGTACTCAATCTTACGACCAATTTTTATGAGTTGCACGCAATACCCTTTTTCCCCGAGGAGATCCATAAGTTTTTGGCTTGTTGGTATAATTGTTATTTTATTAATATATTTAATAGGATATTTTTGCAGGCAATTATAGCGAAGATAGGCGAAATTGACGTATGCTTGGTCTCAATGCGGAAAAAAGAAGTTTTCAAGCAGGAATCTGCCGCATTATGGGGATGTTGCAATATCTCATCTGAGTTATATAGTTCTTGCCTTAGAATGCTGCATGAGTCAAAATTGGCTCTGGTTCTTGATTTAAAGGATACAATCATCAAATCATATACTCGAGTTAAACTTGCCGAACAAATCAAATATTTTGAGCGACAATCAGATCTGGGAAATGATGAAGACGGGAAAATGTGTGGAGTTGTCACTGTGCTTCAAGATGATATGGACACACTAGTTGATATTTCTAGTTCTGCTGATTTTCATGAACGTTCAGAATTGAATACAGTATGGACTTGAATAGACTCCACTGTAAGTATCTCAAATGTTTTTTCCGAGTTACAAAAACATGAACCTCAAAATCATAACTAAATGGTGTGTTTTATGACTTATAGGAACCAAACACAAGTATGGTATTTAAGTTACGGCCATTTTGGGAGTCTTTTTGTCAAAATGTAATTAATCGATTTGAGGTATTTGTGTGTTTAAATGCTGAAAGAAGACATGCTTTGAAAGCATGGAGAGTTCTAGATCCCGAGTCAACACTGATTAATGATGGCCACGTACAGTCTCGTTTAGTTTCTGCTGAACAGAGTATGTATTTTTCTTTTTCCTCCGTACTCGTAGTTTGTTCTTGTGTCCTCCAATTCTTTTCTTTGTCATATATAACAAAGTCAAAAGAAGTAATAAAAGTTGCCGATCAATTGGATTTTATACATCAATAAATGCCCCTGCATATTGTTAATATTTTATCTCCAAATTAAGAAACTACTATGAAATCTTAAGAAAAGCCCTGAGATTCTACCTAAATATTTCATCCAAAATTATAATCAATTCTAAATTTTTTTTAGGGTAGCTTTGTTTTTGATGTTTAATTCAAGTTTGATATCCTACAACTATTATTTGGTACTTTTGTATTCTTGCTTTTAAAACAGACTCCAATATTTGGTTATTTTTGTAATTTCTCCAAATCAAGTCCTGCATGTATTTAATGAGTTAACGGTTGTAAATAATCACAAAGTTAAATTTATTCTGGTTTTCTAAAATTTCAATTTTTTTGTCCAAATTGATTGCAGTATTAGGCGGAAGAAAGTCATTAAAAATAATTTTCAACAATGTATTTCTCCATCAAGATCTGGCCATAGTGCTTGATAAAGAACTCTTCAGCTGGTTGATGGCAGATAAATATATGTTAAATCTGCCATCAACCAGCTAAAGGGTTCTTTATCAAGCACTATGGCCAGATCTTGATGGAGAAATCCATTGTTGAAAATTCTTTTTAATGACTTTCTTCCGCCTAATACTGCAATCAATTTGGACAAAAAAATTGAAATTTTAGAAAACCAAAATAAATTTAACTTTGTGATTATTTACAACCGTTAACTCATTAAATACATGCAGGACTTGATTTGGAGAAATTACAAAAATAACCAAATATTGGAGTCTGTTTTAAAAGCAAGAATACAAAAGTACCGAATAATAGTTGTACGATATCAAACTTGAATTAAACATCAAAAGCACAGCTACCCTAAAAAAAATTAGAATTGATTATAATTTTGGATGAAATATTTAGGTAGAATCTCAGGGCTTTTCTTAAGATTTCATAGTAGTTTCTTAATTTGGAGATAAAATATTAACAATATGCAGGAGCATTTATTGATGTATAAAATCCAATTGATCGGCAACTTTTATTACTTCTTTTGACTTTGTTATATATGACAAAGAAAAGAATTGGAGGACACAAGAACAAGCTACGAGAAAGTGACGAGTACGGAGGAAAAAGAAAAATACATACTCTGTTCAGCAAAAACCAAACGAGACTGTACGTGGCCATCATTAATCAGTGTTGACTCGGGATCTAGAACTCTCCACGCATTCAAAGCATGTCTTCTTTTAGCATTTGAACACACAAATACCTCAAATCGATTAATTACATTTTGACAAAAAAGACTCCCAAAATGGCCGTAACTTAAATACCATACTTGTGTTTGGTTCCTGTAAGTCATAAAACACACCATTTAGTTATGATTCTGAAGTTCATGTTTTTGTAACTCGGAAACAAACATTTGAGATACTTACAGTGGAGTCTATTCGAGTCCATACTGTATTCAATTCTGAACGTTCATGAAAATCAGCAGAACTAGAAATATCAACTAGTGTGTCCATATCATCTTGAAGCACAGTGACAACTCCACACATTTTCCCGTCTTCATCATTTCCCAGATCTGATTGTCACTCAAAATATTTGATTTGTTCGGCAAGTTTAACTTGGGTATATGATTTAATGATTGTATCCTCTAAATCAAGAACCAGAGCCAATTTTGACTCATGCAGCATTCTAAGGCAAGAACTATATAACTCGGATGAGATATTGCAACATCCTCATAATGCGGCAAATTCCTGCTTTAAAACTTCTTTTTTCCGCATGGAGACCAAGCATACGTCCATTTCGCCTATCTTGGCAATAATTGCCTGCAAAAAATATCATATTAAATATATTAATAAAATAACAATTATACCAACAAGCCAAAAACTTATGGATCTCCTCGAGGAAAAAGGGTATTGCGTGCAACTCATAAAAAATTGGTCATAAGATTGAGTACTTGTTTATTGTTAATATTAAAAGAAGTTGTGAAGCCTATGCTATTTAGAGATATTTACTGAAGTTGTGAACACTTGATGATTACTTTTTGAAAGGCAAGCTAGGAACCAGTAGCACTCTTGCTTTTGACAGCGTTTTGGTTAATGTTGGTTATCTGACTTATTTTGCAGAACATATTGCAGAAAATGCTGAACTTGATATGTAGCCTAAATAGCAGATTTGTGAATGTGGATTTATTAAGCACTAAGGATCCTTGTGTGTGATAAATTATTTTGGGACAAAAGAGTAACCAAAAATAAAAATGTAAAGGTCATGTTACACTCCTAGACATCCACTTGTTATGTGTATTATGGATATTGCATGGCCGACTTTTGATGCATAGCCTTTAAAGGTTTTCTAGTAGTTTCTAGATATTCTATTTATTTTGAGTGTGCCTCGCTAGAATCCACGGGGTTGCCAAGATATAATTATGTCTATAAATGGGTAGTAAGGCATTCATAAAGATCATCACTTGCTGAATTGTGTTACCCTGTTATTCACATTTGGAGGTTGCTCACTCAATGTGACATGGAATTGTTATTATTTGGCACTGTAGAAACATCATTTAAAGTGGTATCTGAATGATAGTTTGGATAGGACTTCTACAGCACAACAGGGAAAATCGAGGGGAAATTGCAATCATTATCTCATTATTTTCAAAAGAAAATTTAAGAAGAAAGACAAAAAAACTTCTAACAAGCCATGCTTTAGTTAACTCTTTTTTCACTGCCCCCCGGAGTAAGATGGCCATTTTGGCACTCTTGGGGTTGTTGAGTTTATCCCTGTTTAGACATTTTTGTCAAACAAGGAATTTAGATTTTATAATTGCATTGAGACACTCCATATACAAGAAAATAGAAAATATCTTTTCAAAAGGCTCAAAATCAGGAGACCTGAATACGTACAACAATAGATTCCTCTCCATAAGATGGTAGCAACTATATGGGTTGTCAGATGTCCATAATCCCCAGCCCACTAATCAGGCCCCAATCAACACTAATGAGAATCCTATACCATTAGAACCACCTTGCCATCCTGATCACAACCGTCTAATTCAATGGAAAGCCCCAAGTATCATTGCAACCCTACAGCTTAAGGTCTTAGGCATATGCACGAAAACTCAGCAAGCTGATTTTTGACTCAGACTTAGTCTCGGAAAAGAATACGCCAAGACTCGGAAATTTTGAAAAACCATTAAAAGGGGGAAAAACCTAACTAGCCGGTATGGCACCCCTAGGGCACATGGTGCCTGTACGAAACGTACCCGGTATGGGTACGGCCCGGATACGGGCCCGGAAACGCCCAGGCAAGTTCGGGTACGGCTGGGTACATCTGGAGATGTACCTGGCCGTATCCGGACTTGCCTAGCCGTATCTTGGCCATATCCAAGCCGTATCCTGGCGTTTCTAGGTCCAAAACTGTTTTTTTTTCTAGTTTAAATTTAATATATCATTACAACAGAAGTTACAGTTATCATAGCACAATTATTCTACAGAAGGTACAGTTTAAATTTAATATATCATTACAGCAGAAATTACAGTTTTCACAGCACCATTATTCTATAGAAGGTACTAAATACAAGCCATCATAAACATGGATAAAAATAGTATGTATGAGATAAATCATAAATGTAATGAACACCTCAACCAGATATGGTAGTGACAAATGAAATTATGAATGTATGAGTAGTTTGTTGTGGTTATTTAGCTTGTTTTATTTTTCATATGCATAATATGTGGTTAATTCCTATTTAGTAGGCTAGAATAATATATATATTGTACGGCCGTATCCAATGCCGTATCCAGGGCCAATTTTTTTTTTGCCATATCTGCACCCATATCCAAAATGTATAGGCTACTTAGGAAAAACCTATTAAAATGCATTTCATATCAAAACAGCTTAAAATACACTCAAAACTAATCAGTTACATCTAACATACAGATGTATATACAAAGAAATAAGTAAAAAATGCGATATTGAATGTTTGAACTTGAAACTTGAATCTTGAGAGCTGATATTAAATAAGAGCTTCTTTCACATTCATAAAATCTCTTACATGTACACAAAACAGCTACTCCCTTCTTTCATCTCCAATAATGCACATAATCACCACTAGTCACTTCTTATCCAATCCTTGCATAAGAACAATCCACTCATTTCAAGGAAAAACAGAAAATCAGAATGTGTGAGAGTGAAATGTTATATGGACTTATAAAAATAAGGTTTGAATGCATGAATGAGCGTTTGACTGTGTTAGCGTAGCTTCTAGATTTAGGTTTGTATCTTATTTTTTACTTTAGCATGTTTTTTTTACCTTTAAAACAAATTACAGAATCACGAGTCTTGTCAAACTCTTCCAAACTTGCAAGACTCGCCCCTGGACTCAGCAAGTTAACCAAATCATTGGTAAGGTTCCGCAAGGGTTGCCTTGGACTCAGATCAGCGAGTCCTCACCAGGACTTGCCTGCGAAAACCGATCTTCCTATAATTATAATTTATACAAAGCAATAGTCGAGAGGTGCAAATAGTGTACTAGTAATAGGGGGAAGAATATATCAATCCCGTCCGATGGTGTAATAGAAGAAAATGCATTATTTTCCCTATCTGCAAACACAGAATATAGGGGTAGCATCACCTAATACAGGGAATGGTAAGCAATCAGTTCCTGCGCCTCTAAGAGACAACTAGGAAGTTGCTAAAAAATTCAAAACTAAGTGCATTGAGTTCATGTAGAGTGGTATACAACACCAGTTTGACGCACCCGTGCACAAGATTGGCAATATGACATAACAGGGGGCACAAAGTGCACAACTTCATCTTATTGACAAGGTACAAACTGAGGTAATGGGGCAAACAAAATGACTACTTTGACATCAAAACAAACCCATCCCCAGCAGGAGAAAAGCTTCAACAGTGGCAATGTAAGATGGAAAAAATGGCAACCTTAATAGCAGTCCCAACAACTGTAGGAGGGAAATAATAAATATCACCAATATATCTCTCATAGTCGGGAAAAATACCATCCATACCTTCCTTGAAAATGTTATGGCCCGACTTTGGGGCACAAAACAACATTCTCTAATGAAAGCCACATAAACTTCTACTTTTCCCAGGCACAGTACTCCCTAAATTGAGGCTCAAAGCTCTGATGATTCACACATATCATCATGGACCAATTTGATGGGACAATGCTATTGACTAAGCATTTTTCTGTATACAGGTGAAGTATTTTTACTACGAAAAAGGGTCAAGACTCAACATTTTACAAAAATCCACAACCTTGTATTCAGAAAAAGCCAGGGGTCTGAAATGAAGTAAAGCTGTTTTAAATACATGCACAGAAACCATGATAGCTCAAGTACAACCTGGAAACAACTATAAACCTACAGTGTGCTCACTGAAGAATAAAGAACCTGGAAATAGTAGTGAAAGTAACACAACAACCTTGACATGGTTTCAATGGATCACAAACGAAAGGCAGCAGGGATTGTCGTTTACACAGTGAAAATTTGTTCCTAAGTGGATCTCCAACTATGAAAATAGAGAAGTGCTTACTAACTAACTAACTAAGGGGGATGTGTGCTACATGTCAGCATCTCCATCAGCCCATATACATTATAATATCATATCTCAAGGTACATAACAGCTGCTAAGTATAGAAAAAAAAGTCCTTCGAAATTCAGATGAGGAAGAAAAGAACCAACCATTAATCAAGAACATTATGAGGAAAAGCCAGGTCCCTTGATATCTCCCCAAAACAGTTAAGCAAGAAGATACATCGAAGAGGGAAAACTGATCATCTCGGCAGATTCCGAGAGCATACATAGTTTTATTGACCAAAAATTGGCATTGGATCTCAATCATTTTGTGGACCTTTATCATTTTGTGCTTCCGGTTTCCAACTCAAGTCATGATTGTTGAAGTGATTCCTTTTCTCTAAGAGATACAAACGTGATTTCCACGAATTGTCAAGACATACTCGTTGGATTCATGGAAAATGGGAAGAGTTTCCAGCTCCTAGGTCTCATCAGCCCTCCACGTCAAATAACTAGTTTGCGTCCGATGGAGAAGTATCTATGTAGAAGAGACCAAGCAGTGGTATAAAACTTATACTCATTGTTTCACCTGAGTTAGAGTAGATTGTTTATGGGCAACAAGAAGAGAGAAGGAAAGAATGGGAGAAAGTGAAGGCAACAAGAGAAGTAGGAAAATGGGATGGTTATACAATAGAAAAGCCCAGATCAACCACTTAAGGACACGTGACATAAGAAATAGGAATTCATGGCCCAGGAGCACTTAGCCTTGGTGAGCTAGAATTGCAGAGGCTACCCTTGAAGAGATCCTGGGTTGGGACCCATAGCAAAAGGTAAGGATATTATCATTTAGAGTGAAACAAATGAACATGACGGTTTCAAAGTCCCAGATTTCGAAGGATATAGGAAATTTTCAGTTTGGAATGAAAGGATCGAAAGTGGAAAAAGCCATGGAGGGATAACAATGCTAATTAGAGAAACGTGGTTCGGAATTATAGAAGTGGAGAAAGAGGACCCAAAACAAACAATATATCTGGCTGAAAATAAAGGAAAATGAGCTAACCATGTGGCTTGCCGTGTGCTATTTTGCGCGACGAGGATAAAAGACACTTAGAGCGTGACGACCTTTATGCGTCACTCGAAAATGACATTTCAGTATATGGTATCCAGGGAAGTTCTAATGCGAGAACAACAAACAGTCAGGCCCTTAACTTGAGATATGAGGAGGGAATGAACAACAATCCGTTATGGCTACGTAAAGAAGAAGACCAGATCTGGGAGAGGACTTCACAAGACGAAAATGGGGGTGTCATACAATACAAGGAAGAATTATTGGGGATGTGTAGCCTCTATAACATGGTTATATGCAATGGTATGAGAGCAAGGCATAATTTAGGAAAAATCACTTACAAACCATATAAGGCCAAAGCGTGGTAGACTACGGTATTTATTTGCTGGGGTGCATTTCATGATTGAAGGAGTTAGAAATAGGGGAGCACCCTACAGAGATGAAATCAGACCATACCCCAATTTATGTGAAGATTAACATACATACAAATAATCCACCAACAGAAAAAACCCACCACAATCAAAGAAAAGAGCCTCTTTAGGGTAAAATTCTTCTGACTCATGAGAATGGGGAACTTTTTAAGGCAACCCTCGTAAAACATCTCTAGGAAGTAGAGGATAGAGCATCTAAAACAACTAGTTGTTCGGTGCAAAGCAATCTGTTGATTCCAATCATCCACAAAGCACTAAACATTTGCAAAAGGTCTAGGCCCGAGAAGAGAAACATAAGAAACTTTTCACAAATCCATGGTATGATGAAGAATGCAAGGCAACCAAAAGAGCATTGTGGGAGCTCAGAAAAGATAAAGAAAACAAGAGCGCTTATGCAAAACTGATTCACTCCAAAAACAAGGGTTACATGGACAATAAAAGGAAAGAGTTGATTTTCTTAGGAAAGCATAATCCCAAACGATTATGGAGAGAACTCCAATAAAAGAGAAAACAAATAAAGAATAATAATTCAAACACCCAATGGCTATTTTATGCAAAATTGCTATATGAGTGGGATTAAGATAATGACACTCCCCACGATCAACACAACAATTGAACTCTTTTCCATAGGGGATATCACTCAAGGCATAAAGAGACTAGAAAGAGGAAGGGCTCAAAATATAGATGGGTTGCAAGTAGAATATCTCATATGGGGTGTAAAACACATTACACCACACATCAAACACATATTCAGTAGTATCATTCAAGAAGGCTTCCTGTCAGATTGGACAACTAGTGTTGGTATCCCCATGTATAGAAGCGGAGATGTAAATAACCCATCAGACTACCGCACTATCATGGTAAACCCTCTCCTTGGAAAACCATTTAGTAGCATGATGGAACACAAAATTAGTAGTTGGGCTGAAAAAGAGGAAAAAGAGCAAAGGGGTGGGCAGGTTTCAAGTCAAAACACTCCACTATCAACCATTGCATCACTCTTAGACACTTGATTAAAAACGTATGGGACAATCAGGGTGAAGAGGTTTTTTGCTGCTTTGTTGACTTCAAAAAAGTATTTGACACAATACTTAGAAATAAACGCTGAAGCAAAACGGAGGAACTTGGGGCTTCACATGAATATAGAGCAATTGTTCATAGCTCTATGAGCAAGTCAGGGCCAAAATCAGAATAGGGGAGGGAATGTCTAAAAGTTTTGGTAGCGAAATTAGTGTTAAACAAGGTACCCACTTTCACCCACTTTATTCAAGCTTTACATTGATAAACTTGAGCGGATAAACAAAATGGACGCGGGAGGAATTCACTTAGCAAACTATGTAGTTAAATTGTCCTTTATGCAAACGACCTCATCCTAATTGCTAAAATACCACACAATTTGAGAGGACACTTGAGGGCCCTTGAGATCTTCTATCAAAATATCGAAATGCAAGTAAACATAAACAAAACCAAAGTCATAATATTTTCGCTTCAAAGACAAAGAAGCAATTTAACTTTCTTTTTTAGGACAACCCACTAGAAGTAGTGGAGGAATACAAATATATTGGGTTGAACTTTCACAATAAGCTTAGTTGGGAAACGTGTAGGGCAAAAAGACTTCAAGAGGGATAGAAAGCTTTATATTCATTACAAAACAGGTGCAAAAATACAGAATTGTGGGATTGGAAAACCCAAAAAACCTTGTTTGGATTGCTTGTCACACCGGTGGACTTTAGTTTGTGGCAACAATGTTTCTGATCTTTAGTGGAGACAAATAGAGAGAATCCAAAAAGCATTAGCAATAACTCAGTTGTTAACTTATTTGAAAACGGTGCCAATCATGGCAGCACACAGATGGCCTAGCATGGTCGTAAAAGAAAATCTAGGTAGGAGGAAAAACACATGAATGGAACAAAACATTAAATGGATGAACAAGTGGAACATTAACATGCAAGAGTGTCCAAACACTAATGAGGAAATAAAAAAGTATGTGAGAGAAAAATGCAGGATAGGCATGTGGACACAACAACTTGGACGAAAGAAAGAATACTGCATCAAAGAGTTTAATCCAACTTGTGACCACAGGGGAAAGACCTACTTAGGGGCACAAATCAAATGGAAAGCAAAAATGTTGATAGCCCAATTAAGGACTAGTTCACACCATCTTAGGTGTGAAACCAAGAGATGGACATCTCCTAAAGAAAAGTGGGAAGAAAGAACGTGCATGTTTTACAACAAAAGGGTAGTGGAAATAGAATGACATTACACCATGGAGTGCACAACATATAATGACATCCGTATCAAGTATGAGAATAATTTGAAAGTAGACAACTTACCATCCTTGTTTGAAGAAGAAAGACTTGACAAAATAGCGAATCTCTTGGTCAAGATCCACAACAAGAGATGCAACATCAAAAAGGCAATGGATTCTATGCAAAACTGTTAGGGCGGCTCTTGGGGTGGCTTTGTACACTCTAGTTGTGGCTTTGGGTCCCATAGACTGCTTGGACTCACAGACTTATTAAAATCATTCATTCATTTCAAGGACCGAATGATTTGCCCCTAGCTAGAAACAATGACCAGACAATTGAATTGTTGCAATGTAGCAAACCTCCAAACAATAAGCCTTATCAATACCCATGCAATTTGAAGAATCACATTGAATTACAGATGCACGCTAAGTACATTTTCTATTGTCATTGTTAAAATAAGGATGCATCTGAGAGATTGTGCCCAGGCTCCATGGTGTTAAACAAGCTTACACTCAAGAATAAGTTTCCAATTCTGCTCATTGATGAGCTATTGGAAGAGTTCCATGGTGCAGTTTTTTCACCAAGTTAGATATTCATTCTCGCTATCATTAAATCCTAAGTAGCTGATATGTTTCGGATATGGGTACGATACACAGAATCCGATATGTGGATACAGCAAAAATCCCCCAAGATACGGCAATACAAAAATATATTTAAAAATAATAATTAGCCTGATAAATAAGAATTAACCACATAATATGCATATAAAAAACAAAATAACCACAAAACACTACTCCAATTGCATGCCAAATGAAATGTCACAAATGTCTTATTACATATAAATGAAGCAGGGTTTGAATCTTCACGTGATCATTAAAATAGAAGATGCATGTATGTCAAGCGCTGCTTATCTTATTTTCTGGTTTTATCGCAGCACAAAACCAAAAATCAGAGTTGCGGTGGGATTTAGATTTATCTGTCACAATTGTTCCTTCTCCAGAATTGAATCGGCCTGTAAGCGATCAGATATAGAGTCTTTGGGTCGATTGTGCCTGTTCCCTTCTGATCAGATTTGTTTCCAAGATCAGACCTTGCTGCTTTTTAGGACTTCATAGTGTTTTACAAAAAAACTGGGCCAGTTTATGTTTTAAAGTTGAAAAAAATAGCTTTTTTTAAACAAAACTTGTTTTTGGCCCTGGATACACCCAGGATACGGCCTGGACGGTTCAGATACAGCTGCAAACATATCCGGACTGTGCAGGCCATATCCAGGTCTGTATCCATATCAGACGACGGATACATACCGTATCCATATCCAGCCCTGTATTATGCCATATCGGTATCCAAGATTGAATATGTGCGAAGAGGAAGACGTGCACAAAGCAGAATTCAAAATGCATGAGAGAAGCTACGAATTCTTGATGATGCCATCTGACCTTAATGTTCCTACATTGCAGAGTCCCATGTATTATGCTATAACTTATTAGACATTTCCTTGGAAATTTTCTTTTAGTTTTCACTGATGACCTTCTGATTTACATAAATGGGGACAAACACCTTGGGAAACTAGATCAGGTTTCCCAGGTCTTGGAGAATGATCGACTATATACCAAAAAATCCATGTGTTGTGCAGAAAGTAGAGTACTTGTTCATGTGGCATCACAAGAAGGAGCAAAGGTAGATCTATAAAAGATAAAACTTGTAAAGGAATGACCCATCCTAAAGCACGTAAATGGTAAAAGAGGATTCATCCAAGTGACTCTGCCTACCTATATTTAGTACTTGTACTTTCTGACTTCTTTTGCATTTTGGGTTTGTTTTGCTCTGCCTTTCTGCTCAATGGTGTTGGATTGTTGTTTGTATTCTATTATTTCTTTTGTAATACAGAAATGTATTAAAAAGCACAAAAATCAAGATGTGGATAAAGAGAAGGATCATCGCACACATCAAAATCTTTAAAAGATTGGACAGCACAACTAATGGAATGACCCTTTTACAACAAAGGAGATCGAGAGGTCAATCTCATACATAAAAGTCAGCTAAGCGGAGCATTGTTTCCATGTTTGGTGGGGGTGAGTGAATATTAAAACTGGAGTTTGGATTGGGAAGTTGGATCATTTTTTTTAGACAAAATTTGTAGCAACTGTTTGAGCATGAGATAGTGGCAGGTAACGATGGTGGTGGTTGCCAAAACAAACTTAGTGGCAATGGTTTGCAGCTACATGTTATCATACTTTGGAGGCTACTCACGAAGTTTGTTCTTTTTCCTAAAACAATATGAGGCAACACAAAACTTACATAAAGTCTCTTTTCTGGAACAAGATGAAGCAATACAAAACATGGTGGCATAAATCCTAAAGAGTTTCGTCAAGTCAGCTTGTCAGATGGAAGAATTCCCACTTTGTGGATGGTTAGCCATGTATTGATCTATGGACTAGAGGAGTCCATCAGAGGGTATTGTCAATTCTGTGTAGTCTGGTATCATGGACGAGGCCAATGAACATGAGGAGTGGAATTGCCATCAGTTTTTCCAACAAAACCTCTGCAAGAAACCCCATATCCTCTTTAGCCTCATAATTAGATTCTTGACCAAGGGTTTATTCAAGAATGCAATTATGGAACTCTTGACCAGATCAATATCAAGATCAACCTTCAAAAAATAGTTTAAAAGACAAGAACTTATAGTAAATTCCGAGGGTCAATTGCCTAGCATTTCTAACACTCATTCCAAAACAGGAAAACTGCTATTTAAAATATTCAAATCATTTCATTGTGCAATTCATTTACAGAAATTATTTCTGAGATCACGGCCACTAGAATAAAGATCTGTGTAAACTATTTGGCCAGAAAAAGACCCTTTCTGCAATCCAAAGTCAACACTCTAAAAGTTAAAACAACACATCCCAGTGGCTTGGGTGGGGCTAATTGTTTAATCCATCGAAAATTGAACTACTAACTAAAATTCACAGGTACAAAATTGAACTACTAACCAACCAAACTAGCAATTGCACCAAGAGGTGCAATGTTCACACCAATAGGAATGCAGAAAAAAAGTGTATGGAAAAAGAGAATTGCATAAACAATCATATAAGAAGATAGCAGTGTTGTCTAGGTGTGCATACCCACCCCAAATTTTAGGTGCACCAGAGATGCATCTACACCGGGTATACGGGCGCAGGTGCAAAATGCATCCATTTCTGTACTTTTCCCGCACCAATTTCAAATTTTTGCATGTATATAAACTTGGTTGGCAATGGTCAAACAGGGGAAGCACTGCCCTAAAATTATTTTTTTCCTGTGGTAGAGAAATATACAGATACGAGAAAAAAAAGCAATTGGGCGGAGGTAGAATGAAAAGCTAACATCCAGATGCTGAGAATAATCCAGATGATGCGGGAGAAAAGTGGAGACAAATTTGAAAAGACCACCACATTAGGTTTGCTCACAAGACACAGCCACGACTTACAAGAAAGCAACAGTACCAAAAACATACACATGCTTCAGAATAAAATATGCGGTTAAAACCAAGTGCGTGTATACATTACCAATGATAGGGTTTTGAAGAGGGGAATGTGATGTAGAGGCCATCGCTGCTGTCATTAGAGGCAACCGAGCCATGAAGGGGTTTGTGGCTGGTAAGGCCTAGTGGTTCTGCATTAAGACTCACCTACACGGTGAAGCCAGTGATGGGTAGCCATGGAGCCAAGAAACTCGCCCGCAAAAAGAGAGTAGGTAATAGAGATATGGCGAAACCCAAGACCATTACTCTAAAATAAATTTTCCCAATTCCCAAGGCCAACAAACACAGGTGCAAAACCTAGGAACATTACTCTGAAAATAAATTTTCCCCATACAAACACATCGCTGCAAATGGAGATGCGGGTGCCGCATAGGCCCCGGCCGTCTTGTTTCTAAACGTTTTTTTACCATACCCATATACCCCATCGGCATATACAGAAAATAAGACATTCTTCAAAGCAAAATTCTACAATTTAAATTGTTCAAAGGAAAAAATAAACACCAGAGCGCTTACCTTGCTGTCTATTAAACATTCCATGTACTGTTCACATATATCTGTGGCAATGCAGCTTAGTTTAAAGATGTTTTTCAGCGGAGCGAGCGTGCAAAGAATTACCGATGGTGAATACTTTTGATGTGAAGGTGAAAAACCTGTTATCCTTATACCATGCTCACGAACCATTCGGAAAAGTTCGGGGTCGCTTGTTTCAAAATTAAGATTCGCCATATTGCATAGCGGATAATTGCAACAGAGCAGCCTATTCACTTTGGGATGAAGATGAACAGAATTAGAAATGGGCTATATATAGCCGTATGTCTTCGTCGCCGTTTAAAATTTTAAAAGCCAATTCATGGAAAATAAGAGGTATACGGACTAGCAATCACACGCAAAGTGTGGTATGTGAACGCTGAAGGAGAAGTCTCTCATGAAGTGGATTTTAAGGACCAAAACTTTAAAAAAGAAAGAGGGTTGTAGAAGAGGGGGTTAGAGGGAGGACAATGAATTGGGAGAGGTTAATGTTGGGGGGGCCATTTTGTGGAATCCATATTTTTTTCAAGGAGGAAGATACGTATCATGTGTAATTTTTGTCAATTGTTTGACACAGAAGTGGGGTAGAGAGTGCAGGGCGTCGTAGAAACACAGTCTGGAGATATCATAAAAAGCGAGGTGTTGTCAACAAATAGGTTAAAGAAAAACTTGCATTTTTTGGTTAAATTTGGAAGACAACAATTGTTAAAGAAACTGTAATTTTGCATTGTGGATCCATTATGTTGTCGTTTTCATGTTAAAGTACAATAATGGTTTCTATTTAGATTTCAAGAACGCGATCAATGTTTGCACTCATAAACTTTCATATTGAGTTGCGGAATATTGTGGGACACGATGAAAGAAGTAATAAGTAACACATGACATCAAAATAGAAACTAGTTATTGCAACAACAAAGCAAACCATTACCGAGATATATTTTTAACGAAATTTAAGTAACTTTCCCTAAGGTCCTTGTTATGTATTTTGTTCGAATGCATTTTTTAAAACCTCTGTGGACATTTTCACCTATATATACTAAATTTCAATGATGATGGTAACACGTTCCCATTTCATGTTTGTGGAATTTCTATCATTGTAAGGGTTTTGATCAGCAATTTCATCCCGTTAGGTTTATGTGAAAATGTTCGGTGCAATAGTGAAACACTAAATACAATGGCAAAAGACGGTCATTTTAGTAGCGACAAGGAGAGTCTTTTCCACTTAATTTTAATGTTTTTAAAATCCTTTTTTACCCAGCTTTGTTCTTTAAACAAAAATCATAATCCCTGATTCAGATTACTTAACACTTACGCCTATGGCGATTCGAATCGTCGACCACCTATAATGCAATCAAGCATATCCTCCAAGGAATATTGTTGCAAGCATCCCTATTAGTCGACGGAAAACCTTTCACTTGCACCTGCTCCTCCCGTTCCAGTTCATCCATTCAGAAAGCGTCTGCAACTGTAAACAGTGTCAGCAAAAAAATATCAATGACGCAGAAGAGAACTACTTTGACACTTGCATGGTTCATACATGGCGAATGCACAAAATGTGTTTCACAAAGGTCGCGTCAGCGGAATGAGGGGAAGCAAAATGGAAGTTCGATATTATCTTGTTCGACGTCCATGTACGGACAATAACAACATAAGTTATCTCCACTCTTGAATTTCTAGCACCTATTAGCAACTACACAAGGTATTTCCCTTAGTGAAAATGTCTTTGGCATAATAGGACGCCAACATCTACTCGAATGTTTTTTGTTGTGTTAGCTCTTCCATTTCATGCAACCACAAAAAAAAACTTTATCTTCATTTTTTCTACGCACTTAAAAACCCCCAAAAAATTTGTCGAAGGGAAAACAAAAACATCATGTGGAATTGGAGAGGGATTTGGAAATTTGGACATAGCTATAAAATTGATGACCTTTTAACATTTGATATTACCATAAGTAACTTCTCTCAACAAATTTTTTGATCTTACCACAGAAAAGTTTAACTTCTTGACCTCAACATGGGCCCATGAAGGACATTAACGTTTAAAGTAAAGTAAATGAAAATCATTAAATCCAACAAGTCGTAGTCTTCTACGCTTATGAAAGGATCAAACGTGCATTGCCGATTTCAAGAAACCCAGGATACAGCACATGCAGGTTGATGATCTCAGGTGGTTCTATGGTGGATGTCGACACACTTTGAACTGTGGGCCACTGAGTCACCTGTCAGACCACCCCTCGCCCAAACCCACCTCTGACATGCCTTTGGCGTAAATCTATATGTTTTTAACCTTTACATTCATGATCAAACAATAATAATTTCATCGTTGGCACCAAACGACCAAAATATTTAAATAGCGGGTGGGAATTTCAAATAGTGATCACATGTGACTAGCATCCGAAATGATAGCGCCAGGAGCAGATTTACATCTACTAACTAGAAAATTAAATGGTAATAATTCAGGCTATACATATTCAAATTCAATAAAACAACATTGGCTTATATGAAAGACCTCAATATGGCATGGAAAAGCACCAATAAAAGCTTACATTTGAAGGCCGATGGGTGGGAGTGGTGCGGTCAAGTCACATGGTTGTGTGCTTGCCCACCCATGTTCAAATCCCCTCAAGGCACGATCCTCCTTAAAGGTGGTTCGCCACTAGATGCGACATCTATGCTCGTACTGATGTTGTTGGTTGCTCCTCTCATTGTTAACGTTGGTGGCCCCTCCTCTCGTTGTTGATGATGTTGGCTCCTCCTCTCGCTGCTGACGTTGGTGGTTGATCCTCTCGTTGCTGACGTTGGTGGCTACTCCTCTCGTTGCTGATACTAGTGGTTGCTCCGCTTATTTTTGACGCTGGTGGCTGATGATTTCTCCTCTCACTGCTGACGCCAGTGGCTACTCCTCTCGCTTCCGTCTCTGATAGTTGTTCCACTTGTTGTGGTTGTTGTCATTGGTCGGTGCATCTTCACTATGGTTTCATGGTTGCTTCAATTGGGTTCCTAATGGTGGTCCCCTTCATTGTAACCTAGGTTGTGGATCCTCTCAAAAAATCCTCAATTGTATAAGGATGTGGGTCCTTTCAACACCCTTGGTTTACCCTAATTCCAAAAAAAAACTTACATTTGAAGGAAATGGTGAAGATGTGTATTCAAAAGATCACAAGAAATATACTAACATTCACTTGGTCTCTTTGATTAGACAAAAGAGATTGTAAACACATTGTTTACAATGGAGATACTAGCGACCAACTTAACAAATTCTTACTAATGTTTTGTTCCAAAAAGAGGGGAGGCCCATTACAGCATGGCATGTCATGCATTTGAAGTGAGACACGCAGATGACGGGATGTTTGTTTATTTGTGGCTTGGAACCTCGGTTGGCCGAGAGGTTAAAAACTAACCGCAGTAAAAACAAATTATAGTGGGCTAAAATATAAAATAGAAAAAAGTGCCACCTGTATGCCTTTTTATCAATCTTTCTTCAATATGACAAGTACAACAATGAAAATTTAGGGTTTGTATGGTATATATATTTTAGATTCATCCTCATCCTATACGCATTATCAATATTTTCATAAAAGACAAGTTTAATGTAGGAAATTTAGGGTTTATATATGATTACAAATTATAATATTGATTTATATGATTACAAATTGCAATATTTTTATATTAAAAAAATATGATTACAAATTATAATATTGATTTATATTGTTAAGTTGATCGAATGTTAAAATATATTAAAAATTAATATAAAAAATAAAAATTTGTCTTTTATATTTATTTGTGGCTTAGAACTTCGATCGGTCGAGAGGGTAAAAACTAACCGCAGTAAAAACAAATTGCAGAGGGCTAAAATATAAAACAGAAAAAAGTGCCACCTTGTATGCCTTTTTATCAATCTTTCTTCGATATGACAAGTACAACAATGAAAATTTAGGGTTTGTAGGGTATAGATATTTTAGATTTATCCTTATCTTGTACACATTATCAATATTTTCACAATAAGACAAGTTTAATGTAGGAAATTTAGGATTTATTTATGATTACAAATTATAATATTGATTTATATTGTTAAGTTGATAAATGTAAATAAATATTAAAAATTAATAAAATAAAATTAAAATTTGTCTTTTAATATTTATTTTTGATAGGTAAATAATGGTGTGAGGGCCCCTTTCAAAAAATATATTATATGAATTGTATAGCTTCATAAGTATCGTTGTTTGTTTCTTCATGTAGTTAACATTGTAAATTTAGCTGTAATTGGATAGTTACAGTGAGCAGACCGTTACGAGGAAATGTGCTAACCAGATCTCTTGCTAATAGTTGTCCTAAAATCTGCACCATCATTGGTTAAATCAAACATGCACACAGACATAAATCTATCAAACAGACATAAACAAAGTGGTCCGTTGGATTTCAACGTTGATGTACGACATTCAGGAGAACTGTCACATTTCTGACTCTGTCATATTTTGTAAGACTCGACCCCCCCTTATTATCACTTTTAAGAATACCTTTGGCATAATAAGCATCCACGCCTTTGTCCAATAAATTTTCCCACATGTCCACCTAGACATGTTGGGATCACATTTCAAAAACCCTCCCCTATCAAGGAATGAAAAATCTTTTGCCCTCCTTCGAATGCCAGGTGTGCTTCTTTATTTCTTGAATTTTAGTTTTGGAATGACACAAAATACCACAACAAGATTATCAAATGAAATTGGTTGGTTTATATTTATATATATCTAAACTTTGAGCTAATAATCAAATAATTAATCAAAGGTATGTAAAGCAGTCCAAATTTACTTATTTGTTTTACCATAAAAATTTAAGTTTATATTATAGGTTGAGTTCTTTTTTGGACTATATGAAGATTTTTGTGATTTAGGGATATGCTTATGTTTATGGCGATGAAATTATTTTCATTTTTTCATGAGTGTAATGAAGACATTGAAACATAATTAAATATATATTTCAATTTTTTTGAGAAATATTTTACTATTTTTCATAGTATCTTGAATGGTTAGTATTGAATTTCTTAAAATAACATAGTATAACAATAATCTATAAAAATAGTAATACTTATTTTCAAAAAAACAAAATTTATGTTTTTTGGAAAGTTAGTAAAAAAATGAATTTAAGTATATTTTTTCATAATTTTTATTACCAATTAGACCTAAATACGTGGAATTTTAAATAAACATATTTAGGTTTATTATTCCCTACCAAATGGATTTGGGGGGAAAATGGGTCACTTAGGAGCCACCTAGGCTCCACATAAGGAGGTTCACCTAGAGGTGGTTTGTGCGAGCTCCCTCAATTGTGCATGACACACCATCTCTGCCACCCAAACACCACCAAACATTTTTTTGTTAGAACACTAAAGTTTGTTGGATCTAGTTTTTAATATTTATGATTAAAACAAAATTAAATACTAATAAGAGAACTAATATCAAATGAATATAATAGTAACAAGCAAGATATATCATGCAAAAGACAAGCAAGTGTAAACAATAGTGAGATAAGAGTGACTTAGCTTGTGTTCAGAGATTTGGGCTGATTTTGGGTTGGAAACCGATTGGAATAGGCCAGATCTAAACTGAGTAAGCTTCGTCTGGAAAACTGGAGTCTGAAACTTCTTCGGACAAAACCTCCTAGATAAGAACATGACCACTCAGGCGCTAGTTTCTTGGAAAATGATCCACTTATGATCTTCTTAGAGTATAATATTGTTTTCTTCCTTTCACTTTTTGTCGTTCTAGCTTCATTGTAGGGTTCATGTGTCGTACATGAACCTAAAAAAAACCCTAGCTATTTGCACAAGGCTCAAGAAAACATTAGATGAAATAAATAATACATATGCTTGAGTCAGATTGACCTCGACGATAACCCCAATGTGATTATCACCCGAGCATTGCACTGCATTTCAAACTCTATGTAGTTATAATATGTGTGTGTGATTGAATCGTGTCCCTTGAAGCTAGGTTGCCCTTGTGTCAGTCACACCAAGATAATGGGATACAACTACTTTGCCCCCAAGATGAATATGTGAGATGGAATTTAGAAATATCCCATCCTATGCAGTGAATAATGCAATTCTTGAATGTTGTTTTTTGCCCAAGTAGTTGATAGTAAGTAATAATCCAAAATTGTCTAACCCCAAAATAATGGTAAGTCATGTATATATATGATTCCTTTGTTTGAATTTCATCATTAACAACTGAAAGTGTCTACCTCAAGTGATGGGTAGTAATTTATAAAAGATAAAAAATGATGTGGCAATTCAAATTTAAGAAAAGACAGAAAAAGGATAAAAGCGCCCAAAGGGGACAGTAGCACTTTGGATCTCCATTCCTTAATGGGGCGGTACTGTTTTGGATGCTCATAGGATAAAATTGAAACTACAAAGTTGGGTCACTTGGGTCACATATTTTTCAATGTCCAAAAGTAAATTAATCATTCAAGAAAAAACAAATGACAAGAGTATCAAAAGGATAAAGTAATATAAATGCAAAACACGTTTTATTAATGTTTAGCTTTCTTGTTTAGGAATCATGCATATAATGACATACTTAGAGACATGATGTAAATGGTAAGTGTGTGATTTTTTGTCTACGTTTTCCCCCACTTTATGTTGGTGAATAAATATTTTGTAACATAAAATAGATAAGATGAGCGTACCTTATGGAGAGCTGAAGGGAGTTTTAACCGATAGCGTGTCGAATGAGGATTGTACTTGATATCTCGACGAATGAAGATTGTAGAATGTGTATCATGGAATCTAAGTGAAGATAAGAATCCTAGGGGTGGCCTTGTGTGCTTAGTAGAAACGATGCATGCATTTGTTCTATGAATATTGTCTTTGCCTAAGCGTCTTGTGCTTGAAATTTTTCCTTGTTCCATTTGTGTGTTGCCTTTTTTAGGAGTAAGGTCAAACCTGAAAAATAAGATAAGTGTAGTCAATTCTCATGATAAATGAAATTGAAATTTAACTTTGTAAATGTGAAAATAGGATGTGTATTGGAAAACAAGTGAATCAGGGATAGAATACACTTGTATATCGTGAGAGAAGATATAGAATTGTTCTTGTATGTTTATTTCATTGGAGATGGTTGGAATAGTACTAAGGATTTAGGCATCATGTCACTAAACTAAGGATTTAAGCATCCTATCACTATATTACGGATTTAGGCATTATGTTGTAAAGGGAAGAGTATTGGGAGAGATGTAGGATTTTCCCTCCAACCGTTAATGTTTCCCCATAGATAAATGCTACTGAAATGTCCCTCTTCCAAGAATAATATTATCGAAGAGCTTTGGGCCTATTGTGTCTACTCGATGGCCAAAGGGTGACTTAAGTCACAATAAATTATTATAAAGTGTCAAATAGAAAAAAGAAAAAATAATATACCACTTTATATTAATTTATTTGACTTAATTATAAAGTGATTAGAGGAAAACACTTATAAAAGCTTGTAATTTATAGAGAAAGCGCAATTTTCCTTGAGAGGCAAATATTTGTGTAAAAAGGGGATAATTATATTTTTTTATCCTTCCTAACGGAAATGGTGACTTACCTTAAAGGAAGGATAATGAAACTTAGAAAGAGAAAAAATGGCCATATTATTTTGTATCTTCCCTATGGAAAAATGTGACTTGGCCTAGATAGAGGAAGTGGGTGGAGTATGCTTTGAAATAATCAGGGTAAGTGCACAAAGATGGGGGACCAAAAAGCGAACAAAGATCCTCTTTTTTGGCCATTTTGCCCATAATGCGCTAGCGTTATGGCTTGGTTGCATTATAACGCGACAGGGGAAAATCAAGGTCGCGTTATAACGTGAGTGTGTTATGACTCAAATTTACCAAGATGAAACACACTCATGTTATAACGTGCTCGTGTTTATGTTTTATAATGTGTTATATCATGTTATCCCCTCCCAAATGGACATATTCCACACTGGAAACAGGAATGCAAGCGCGTTATAAACACACTCGTGTTATATCGCATTCGTGTTATATCACGCTCGCGTTATATCACGCTTACGTTATAACGTGCTCGCATTTAATATTATTTGGGCTTGAAATTCCCAATCCATAGGCTTGGATTTTCCTTGGATATCCAAACCTAAAGTTTGGACTATGTAATTCGTGAATAAATCCATGTTTGAAAAAAAAACCTTAAAATCTCACGTGTGATGAGCCCTTTTATTTACTAGTTAAAATGCATCATCTGTTGTATTTTTTCTATCCATGTGTACCCCCTAAACTTGTGTTTCCCATATACTGTTGAACATATTTGCTATATCTTGAAATTACGACACTTAGATTAGTTAATATAATTATTACTAAGTTTACTTTATTTTGTGGATTATGGATGCATTTATTCTTCTGAATGTAATATGATGATTAAATAATGCTTTGAATAAATGTCATCATTGATTTCCAAAGAGTTGTTATGTGTATCCACTAACATGCAGCCAATGAAACTCATTTACAATGTAAAGGGACTCGTCCACAACAATGACTTGTAGCAACTGGGACTCGTCTGCAACAAAGCACCTATAGCCAAAGGAGGTCAAACACATATACAAGACCATAATTTTAGAAACCTCGAGCAACGTGGACACTTCACCTAAGTTTTCACGTTTTTCTAAAGGAGCAGTTATGAGAACAAAAAGAAGATTCAACGCCATCACCTAATTATGCTCTGCAACTCCAACAAAGAACTATTTGATTTAATTTGATAACTGGTTGTTTAAATCGATCATTTTGTTAAGGTATGTCATTGTACGAGGACACCTTTTAACAGTTTTGTTACATGTATGAGAATCTCTGGATTGCTTGGTTGTGATGTTGTACTTAATCAAATTGTAATTGTTAGTAAGGAGGCAGTCTCTTCATGTCTCTTCTAAAGGGAAGAATATAAAAAATAATGCTACGGCTGTAGAAAAGGGATCGATCAATGAGTAGAGATTTTGTTGTACATTCCATTTTTAATATTCATGTTATTGAATAAAATATGAGTCCTATTAAATTGTTTTATAAATAGGCCTTAGGAGGGATTAACACCCAAGGCAGAGCCCACTTGTGGTCTACTAACCCTCTCATTTTGTTTGTTATTATAGTTTCTTGCATGCTTGGATTAGATTTGCAAAAGCTTATTGTTTATTTATGATTTGTCTTTTGCATGCTTTGATGATAGCCATAGTATTCATTTCCAATCATAAACTAGTTCATTTCCAACATTGTATTTCCTAGTTGTAGTGGCAACAAATTTCTCTTATACCTCCCAATAGCTGTAATTGTGCATACATCACTGGCAATATTGAAATTTTACGTTTCTAAGTCTAATAATTAAATGATTGTGGATTAATAAACAACATACTAATTGTTGTGAGTTTATTTGCACCACCAACGTTTACACCCCGATCTATCTCATGCGTTATAATATAATATTAAAAAAAAATTTACTGCAATGTCAAGGTCAGTTTTACCTTAGTGACGATATATTTCTTTCTAAAATCCAATTAGTTTAAGTCTTGCATCCATAATTTCTTTTACTAGTGCCTTCTTTTCTTGCCAAAACCTATGCATACGTTTTTGTACACAATTTATAATTTTTTCCTCCAAATTTTAAAAAATGCCTCATCTAAACTCCATTCTACACGCATTAAAAAAACTAAAATTCGACTATTTTTCTCAAAGTTATGGGGGTGTACACACATAAATTTCAGTTTTTGGGATGTGTGCACTTATAAAATTAATAAACAATTATATATTCATCCATAAATTATGAAAAATTATTAGGACCTCATACATGGTCTTAGCTAACTTTCTACTAAAGGGATTTGAAAAATAATTTATAGAACTCAAAAATGGGGGGGGGGGGGGGGGGGGGGGGGGGTGGGGGTGGTGTGGGGCGGGGCGAGGGTGGGCACACACAATAGGTTCTTATCTTTTTGACACAAAAATATACATACTTTGTGTGCGCACCACATTTAACCCTCTTAATCTCAACTATTTTTTAAAAAATAGTAGTTTAGAAACTAGATTCTAAGCTCTTCAATACTTATTCTTATCACTTTGTAGAATTTTGCTCGCATATGCATGTCGAATTATTAGATGAAGTTTAGGTTTCGTTGATTTTAGGAAAAATGTGCCCACTTTTGACCCCCTTTAGTCCCCCATTTCCATGCACTTACCCATCATTGTTTGTTGATTGGTGGCCTTGAAGGTTGTTTTTGGGTCATGTCTTCTTTAAAAGGAGAGGTCAAATCGTTGGAGGTGTAGTTACAAAATCACACACTTACTACTACAATTATACCACCAAGTATGTTGTTTTATATATGGATCTTGCGTAAGAAGAGTATTCACTAATGACTCATCCCCTAGTCCTGTCGTCAGTCTAGTTGGTCTTCGTCATCATTTGTCTTGCACGTTCGTGAGTTACTCACACAGTTCTGGTCATCTCTAAGGGAGTCTTAGCTATTGGTATTCACTTAGTGTTCGTCTCTAAGTCTTTGGCTAGAACACCTAGGAAGGGATTGGGGCGCCCATGGGTGCCCCGATCCTCGTTTTTAGGTGCCTTGCTCCGCTCGCACTTTGTTCTAATTTATTTGTTTGAGGTCGATATTTGTAATTTTCCCTCTCATTCCCCTTGGTACTAGTTGGCACGTTAGGTCATTAGTGTCGAAATTTGAGCAAGAGATTCCTATATAAACACAACATACTTACTATTTTATGCATGAACTATATTCTACTAAGGGCTAGCTATCTACACAGGGAAAGAGACTGGATATAGGATTACAATGTATGCATCTTCTAACTAATTTATGTTATCGAGTATTCACTCAACAACATAAAGTCAATGAAATGTAGATGCAAAATCATGCACTTGCGTACATTTATAGGTCCTAAAAGCATGCTAGTATTTACATGGTTCCTAAGAAAGAAAACTAGTAGTTGACAACTCTCCTTATCCTTTTTCTTTGATTTATATACTGTTATTGGATTTATACATCTGTTACTCTTACCACAATTTGACTATTTTATCTTTCGATGGCTTCTGACACTAGCGCCTAGTTCAGACAATAGCGTCAAATGCTCCAGTCCTTCTAGGTGCTCATGTCCCTCTTTATCTTTTTCCTACCCGTTTTGGGCCCCTTTTGCTTCTTAGTTGCATTTTATTTCTCTAGGTGATTGTACCTACATCAAAACTTGAGCACAAATCCAACTGCATATCCAACAGAACATCAAAAAATATCAAAATAAGCATAATAGAAATCATACATATTTTCACTTTTAACCAAGTTTAAAGGTTAAACACTAGTTAGATAACAACTAACATATCATTATGCTTAACAATTACCAAATATGTTGAAAGACTTCCAACATATTACACTTTGTAAAATATAATAAATGCAATCAGTATATTGAACGTATCTAATACAAACAAAAAGGCATCCCCAAGTGTCATTTGATATGCATATAATAATATTTTACTAATCACATAAAATGTTTTATCAAATAACATATATATCTTATTCCAAGCCCTTTATACAAAGATAAGACTTGATAGATAACTGAGTTGATCAGATAATCAAATCATTCAAGAGTAATGAAGCATTTACTGAAAAACATGATCCATTAAACAATGGACACACTCATGGATTTATGTGAAATTTTTCTTCAAACAATGACCATGTAAGCACCCATTTGAAGTATAGACATGTCATATATGATCAACTTTTTATGCCAAATAATATGATTTAAAAGTAAAAAACATTGTCTTACTTCTCTTGATTCTAAGAATTATATTCTTGTTACTACTAAGAGATCATGACTGTTTTGACAAAAGAATCATTATTAGTAAAAAATAGTTAGAGAAAATTGAAGAAAAATCTTTTAAAATTTACTTTTTATATAGTTTATAGAGTTATTAAATTAGCTCTATGATTGTTCTCATCCAGTTTCATCTTGATTTTTATCTGGTTTATTCCATTTCTTGTTTCTGAAATTTGACTTCTTTTTGGATTCACAATCCTCTTTCTTATGGCCAAATTTTCCATAGTTGTGACATATACCATCAAAAATTACTCTTAAGTTTCTTGATTTCTTATCTTTACAAGGGGGTTTAAGAGATGGTTTTTGATTTTTGAATCTAGAAGGTTTAATTTTTTATTCTTGAGTGAGAAGTGCCTGAGTAGCATTCTCTTTGGAGTCAAAATTTTCCATAACACACTCTTCTTGAATTAACAAATAAGAAAGATTGTCTAAATTAGGAAGATCATTCTCATTATGATACTTAAAGTTAAGAATGGAGATAAAATTTCTGAAATTTTCATGTAGAATGATTTGTATAATGAAATATAGAAGCTTATATTGAAATAATTCACAGTTACATCCATCCAATTGAGTTTTAATGTTCTTAATTTTAGATAAATAATTGACAATTTTCTCATCCCCCTTCATAGGAGTTGTGAACAACTCTAATACCATTTTAATGATTTTAGACAACCTACTACTTTCATGCATGGTTTCTAATTACTTCCATGTATTTGTAGACGAGTCCATAGGCCTATATGCATCAAGAACTCATCTCTAATGATTTGCAATAGGATGGACAAAGCTTCATGAGATCTCTGAGAAAATGAATTGAGGTTTTTAGGGGTAGTTTGTCTTCATGTGGGACATTTTTTATACCAGTCACCAAGATCCCATAGCTTCCTAGCCATAAAATAGGCACACTTTCCAAATACTATAATTTGTTCCATTTAACAGCTAAGACTTATCCATCAAAAAATTAGCAGAACTAGCCATTTTTAATGCTCAGATGACAATGGAGGCAAAAAAAGCTTAAAAACAAATTAGGGAAGTCAAACAGAGACAAACAACAAGCTATAAATTTTTTAGTTTGTTATACGAATGCAAAAAACTCTAAATTAATCAATAATTAGCTTGAATTGGTCGAATTTAGATAAAATCGATAGAGATGAGTTGGGGTCGTGTTTATAGATGAGCTAACCAATCTTTTGACTGAGTCGGGCTAGAGTAGCTCGACGAGTTATTTAACAACTTGACGGTTAGCTCAAAAATGAGCTCAAAACGAGCTACTTACCAAATAAAAAAGTTAATAAACAGCCAAGGCGAGGGAAACATGTGGCATAGATCAACAATACCAAGAGAGGAACATTTCGACTTTAAAATAGATCCTCATGTGGATGTGAAAATTTAAAAAATTAAAGTTAATGCCATTTTGGGTCTGCAAAAGAGTTGTAAAACTGTGCCAGAAAATAAATATACACGCATCAAAAAACTTATGAAAAGATTGACAATAGTAAAAAAAAGTAATTAAACGTGTTGTTTTTCAATCAACTCGCATTTCACAATGCAACTAATAAGACAGACTGACACTTAATTTAAAAAATAGAACCATGTATACACATGTCTTTAATTAATTGGATTGCATTTTGCACTCTGACAAAATGCGAAAGAAAATTCTAAGTCAAACAAGCCACTTGTCAAAAAAATATAAACTAAACTTGAAATAAAGCTCAAGTCCAAAAAAGGTATAAGACATGTGTCACAATCTAAGTGGCTAAGCCAAAGCAAAGACTGTCACCCTAACACTTGCGAAGGTTGACACAATTAAAATACATGTCAAAAAGTAATTGGTTAACACTTCATCTTAATTCTGACAAGTATGAGAAGCAGAATACACGTGTCATTTTTCAATTAGATTAGACTTCACAAAACACAGACTTAAAAAAACCCACGGAATGAAGAAAATTAGAGATCCTGTGGTATAAAGGAAAAAAAATAGAAAACCCCACGAAACAAAGAACTTGACAATGTGAAAATACTAAGACAAGTGTCACTTTTCTATTAGCTCACACTTTGCAAGTCTGCCAAAAAACAGATAGATCTATATACGTGTTCAAATGCTATTGGTTCACACTTCGTAGTGCAACCAAAATGACTATAGCAAACTAAAGAAATGTTTATCCTTTTAAATGAGCTCACTTTTCACAAGACTGAAAAATGTAAAAAGGTGGAAAATTTTAATTAGATAACTACTGCAAAAAATGAATGACCAAAAAATGTGAAATACGGAGCCACTTAGAGCAATATTATTGGTTTACTCAAGTTTCACAAATGATCACTTGGAAATAGGAAACAAGGGGTATATAATGTGAAATATGGAACAATTCTATTAGTCCATATTTCGTAAATGTTATAAATAACTAATCCAAGTATGATAACATGAAGACACGCATAAATCCCTTATTAGCTTCTGCCTTTCATAATAATGACAACATGAAGCAAGATGGAGCCTTTTGATTAGCTCAGACTTCGTAAAAATGACAAATGAAAAGCTAGCCTAGAGCAATATGTTTGGCTAAAGCTTTGCAGTCAAAGGAAGTTAAATAAGTCTGATAGAGCGAAGCCAGATGGCACATGAGGATTAGCCCAAGCTTCGTAAAGACATAAAGATGTTAGATTGAAGCTACTTGGCACTCTAAGAGTGGGTGTGGCTTCACAAATATGAAAATAACAACAAAAAGCTATTTGGAGAAATATTATTGTTCTTAACTTCACAAAATTGAAAATGACCGAAAATACAAAGCCAGATGGCACAAAATGATTGACACAGGCTTCGTAAAGGTAAAACTAGTGAAAAAGATAATAAAAGATGCAAAATGCGAAGACACATGGCACCAAAAGAATGGTCCAAGATTTGCAAAGAAAAAACTAGCGAAAAATAAAGATTTTTACCAGTAGAACAGACTTAAAAGCCCCAAAAAACTGGATCTAAATAGATCTTTTTGATCCAGATTCAAAAAATGACCTAAACGACCATATATAACACAAGAACTTAAATAAGCTCGCAGATACTGATTTACGCCAAAAATGACTGAAACTAGATGTAAAAGCACAAATTTAAGCAAACACGGTCTAAACAACAATTTAGCCCATTTTAACCAATATTTTAAACAACAGTAGGTGGGAACTGAAAGTTTAAACCTGGTTAGCTCGAACACGACTACGAAACTTTTGGGGTCTTACATATTTGTCACTAAACTTAAAGCTTCTTCACCCTTTCAAGTAAAAAATATTCTAGGTCGATCCTGCACACACACAATCACCAACTCTGATACCATGTTAGATTTAGCAGGGGATAAATAATCCACAGATTACATATCCACCATCAAAGATGAAGATTATAGATTATGATATGCACTAGATTTAGAAAAATACATAACTTGAAATATATAGCATAATAACAGAGCTTAAAGCAAATAATGAACAAGAGCAGAGACAAATAACAACATATTTAAGTGGAGAAACTGGAAGGAAAAACTCCACTATAAAAGCACTTTCTATATTAAGAATTTACACAAGTTTAACCCAACACTTCCACTTCACTCCTCAGTCTTTCACTACTTTTGTAGAGCTATGTCTCTTGATCAGTTAATACAATACTCGTCTAGCATTATGCTAGTGTCTTACGTACTCTGCTCTGCTAGTCATATCTTATAGTCTGATCTCAGTCTTTAATACTGAACTGTACAAATGTAACCGTTTGTATAAAGCCAATCTTGAGAGAGATCACCCACATTAATGTGGGTGGGTGAATAGGTCCGATCACTTCACTCTTAATTGTGAAAGACCTTTTTAATATAGTTTAATTAGACAAAATTTAATAATGTTGGGGCATACTGAAGTGGCTGATCCCACTTGACATTATCACCCCAACATTGCCACTTTCTACTGAGGTTGCATCTAGCATAATGCATGAGTCATCTCCATCTGTTGGTTCTTCTTCTCCTACAATTTCTTCTCATTTTATCACATCATCTACACCCATTAGTTTATCTTCTCCTATAGTTGTATCTCCATCGGTCACTCCACCTTCTACAGATTTTTTTGATGCTATTCCTACCACTGCTATGGATATTCCACCTATATCAACTACTATAGATTCTTCAATATTTTCCCCTAGTGTACCTTAAACATCAAAATATCCTATATCTTCTCTTGATGTTCCTATAATCACTCACAATGGCAAGTTACATCCTCTTAATACATTATTTCCATCTCCCACTATTCCTTCACAAGACGTTTTATATCGCATTCATTTTGTAGGTCAATTAAAATCTCAGGTTCAGTCACCCACCTTATAAAGTAGGGCGTACTATGCTTCTATTGATAACAACTCATTACATGGTAACCTTATCCTTAAGAAGATTCATAACTTTGCATTTCCTAAGGACTTTATTATGCCTACATTCACATGCTTTGATGGTACCGGTGACCCTTGTGCACATCTTCAACATTACCAGATGGGTATGTCATCCCATTCTAATTATAAATTATTTCTTAAGTCCTTTCGACAAAATCTCACTGATAAGGTGTTACTATGGTACAATCATCTTCCATTTGGGTCCATTAGCACTTACTATTACATGGAGGACACCTTTCTCCATCGCTTTATCATCAATAATTTCCCTAGAGTCACTTATGACCCTCTACCTACTTTACATTAGGGCTCATCAGAATCTATCAAGGATTATATTTTACTATTCAATGCTTATATGCATCAACTAATCGATCTAGAGAAGTAATTCATTTTCTATCATGGTTTGAACCCCACACTTAAGCAAATATTACAATATGATACATGTAAGTCATTCATTCTTCTGTGCTATAAAGTCATAGAACTAGAACAAGATCTACTTGCCACACATGTCATTGATCCTCCACACATCTCTAATATTATTGTCTCATCTATTTTTCTCCTCCATTGACATCGGTTGAGCATTCCTACACAATCTCCATCTCGACATAGCAAGCAAGGATCAACCCACGCAATCATAGAGAATACTTCTTCTCCTACTTCACTTCCACTTTCACGAAATCACGAACACAGCACACACCTTTCCTCTCTTCTTTTCCGCGAAAGGAAATTCTCCTCCACTCCATTATGTTGCGTTGAGCCATTTAAAATTCTCTCGTCAGGTTAGGACATATGATGTGCTACATAATTTACTTGATAGGCTCTTCATTAGATTAACATTAGCTAGTAGCACCATTCTGCAACATCGATTACACTGTCAACGTTGATCAAACCTTATTGTAATTGCATCAAATCAAATTGCCATAGGGAAAATGATTTTCACCCTTCACAATAGATAACAAAATTAGAGATAGGGCATCATTTCCTTTCTCTCTCACTCACATTAGCAGTCCATCTCTCTCACCTTGTCAGTGAC
>CM034152.1:623545670-623643473 GCA_019776745.2 Taxus chinensis | reverse complement strand
CTAACAAATAACATTGGGCTTCACCAGAATAGCTCCCCCACAAGAGAGACTGTCAACATGCCAAAAATGTCGAAAATACAGATATAAAATCTCTCAACCAATAAGAGACATACACTACACCTGCTAAAGAAAAATGCTCAAAATAAAGAGCAACAATACATGAGGTATAAATAGTGGAGCAAGAAGTTGAATGGTGGAGAAGCCATGCCTGTAGATTACTCTTAACGAATGCATATGTCGCCGCCACGAGTGATCAGATATCCACCCCAAATCAACACGAATGGATGAAGAAGATGCTTGTATATGACTTGGTGCAAAATGCACAATGGGTTCATGCAAAGGAACATCAGAATAAGTGTCAGGTTGATCATGTCTGACAGTTGAAATCTCAATTTTCTCAAGCCTAAGTGAAGGTGCAGAATTCACGTGGAGCTCATGATTCTTGATAAGAGTCAAGTGAACAAAATAAGGAGCTCTAACAATGTGTGATCCCAATGAAGTAACTACTTGAAGACCAATGCCATGGTGAGAATTTCACTTAATATGTGGAATGGGAGAAACCCTGTGAATGTCTACCAATACCTCCACCAATGAAACCCATAAAACAGAGCATGTGAGAACCGAATGTAGTGGTATGCTTCTTGAAAGAGCCATGCATATGAGTAGAAGTATGATATACACCATGTGTTACTGTAATAAGCACATATGTGGAAGAGCATGTAGTAATAAGCCTCATAGGCTTAGGAGCATCAGGAGCATCAAGAGTAAGAATAGACTCAAAAACTGACAGATCAAGGTCAGTGGGTGCCATAGCAATAGTTGCAAGTGGACTAAGAGCATGGATATGACAATACACAATATGATGGCAATGTTGCAAGCTAGCAAGTTTTTGTTGTAGTGAGTGTATTATTGTATCCTTATCGTGAATGAGTGCTTGTAGAAGAGAATTTCGTTTCTTGAGCGATATATTTTCTTCCAAAAATTTTACAATATCCTCTTGAAATCCACACTTTAGAGAAAAACATATCATTCTTAGAATCTATAATAGATACAAGAATGCAACACCCAAAAGTGCAACACTCGAAATTACGTCCACAAGTGATTACAACACCCCCAATTTTGGCACTTTATAATTGAGTGCATATTACAATATGACACTTTATAATTATAGTTTGATTCTCAAAATAAATATTTCCAATGGAAAGAGCATAAAAAAACAAGCACTTTTGCAAAAGATGACACTCAAATATGAGTTTCCGATCAAAAGATACAAGCTTTACAAGTTTATGTTCTTCTATTTATTTTAGTTGTCACTAAAACAAAATAAAATGCACTTTCCTTCACCACACAAAAAAAATGAAAGGGGGCTGGAGTTAAGCACCTATCACTAGGAATCACAAGCTTTAAGCCCTCATACGACCATACTATATGACTAAGGGCTAAGGATTTCAATGGGTGTCCGGAATAACTTTACCAAAGCCTTTGCAAACAAATGAGCAACAATATCATATATTATTATGGAACTCAATGAAATACAATGAGAATGGGGCTTGCTTATATAGGTAAGGAATAGCAATCTAAGAACCAGTCAAGGTCATAGATCAAGCCATAAATCAAGGAAAGAACTAGTCAAGTCCATAGATTTAGGAGAGAACTACACATCAAGGATCTAGTCAATACCATAGATCAAGGAAAGAACTAGTCAATACCTAACAACTAGATAATATCCCCCTAATATCTAAATAAATAAAAAGAAATATCCATGTACACATAAGTGGGTGAGGATAAATACAATAAAGGTAAATAAAGTACCTAGGTGAACATGAGCTAAGGTAAATACCTACTCTAACATTATCTTATTAATAGTTTTCCTAAAATCTACACCATGATTAGTTAAATCAAACCTGCACACAGACCTAAATCTATCAGACAAACATAAACAAAGGGGTCAGTTGGATTTCAATGTTGATGTACGACATTTAGGAGAACCGTCACATTTCTAACTCTGTCATATTTTGCAAGACTCAATCCCCCTTATTATCACTTTTAGGAACGCCTTTGGCATGATAAACATCCACGCCTTTGTCCAATCAATTTTCCCACATGTCCACCTAGACATGTTGAGATCACATTTCAAAACCCTCCCATATCAACGAATGAGAAATCTTTTGCCCTCCTTCGAGTGTCAGGTGTGCTTCTTTATTTATTGAATTTTAGTTTTGGAATGACATGAATACCGCAACAAGATTATCAAATGCAATTGGTTGGTTTATATTTATATATATCTAAACTTTGAGCTAATAATCAAAAAATTAATCAAAGGTATGTAAAGTAGTCAAATTTACTTATTTGTTTAACATGTCAAATTTAAGTTTATATTCTAGGTTGAGTTCTTTTTGGACTATATGAAGATTTTTGTGATTTAGGGATATACTTATGTTTATGGCGATGACATTCTTTTCATTTTTTCATGAGTGTAATGAAGACATTGAAACATAATTAAATATATTTTTTCAATTTTTTTGAGAAATATTTTACTATTTTTCATAGTATCTTGAATGGTCAGTATTGAATTTCTTAAAATACCATAGTATAGCAATAATCTATAAAAATAGTAATACTTATTTTCAAAAAATAAAATTTATGTTTTTGGAAAGTTAGTAAAAAATGAATTTAAGTATAATTTTTTCATAATTTTATTACCAATTAAACCTAAATACGGGGAATCTTAAACAACATATTTAGGGTTATTATTCCCTACTGGTGTCCCCCGATTTCACCCTAAAATCTAGGACTACCCTATTTAAAAAAAAATCATACTTTTAAAATAATGGGTCATTTTGTGTTTTTATTGCCAAAAAGTTTCTGTAATGTGTCAAGATATTCCCAAAGGGCCATATGAGCGAATTTCGACAAATACCCAAAAGCCCAAAATTGTTTTATTCTGTCGCTGGGGTTTACCTACGGGAAATTTGTATTTAATTATTTTGAGCCCCGTTTGAGGCAATTTGTGCTTCGGGTTTAACCATGTTATGACCGTATATGTCAATATTCCCATATGTCAGTAGGGTTTTAACTAGAAATGAATTCTAGGCTTTATTTGTGACTTCTAGCAACGTTTTGTGTTTTTGGTGTTTTCTGTGAAATTCCTCTAGATCAATTCCTTTGCTGGTTTGGCCTTATTCTTGGCCTGGAGTATTTGGAGATCACATATGCACGTTGTGTCAGAAGGAATTCGCCATCGGAGGTCTGGTTCTCTTGAAAAAGACGAAGTCGTGCACCAAAAAGCTTCTTCTGGGCTAGCCGCATTTTTGGAAAAAGAGGGTTTAAAGTGAATCATGAGATTTTTGGTAGCATTAGGCAGGTGGGAATTTTGTACCTGCCTAGTAAGGTACTTTTTCCAATGAAAGCAACGTCACTTAAGTCACAATGGAAAAATTAAAGGCAACAGGCAGGTGAGAATTTCTTACCTGCCTTGCAAGGTAAAAATTCCCATTGTGAAATAAAAGAAAAATCACTTAACGTATTAATGGGATTTTATTACCTGCTTCGCAGGGTAAATAATCCCATTATGAAAGTCAAATAACTTAAGTGGATCATGGGATTTTTGGAGCTGTGATGCAAGGTGAATAATCCCATCGTTAATTGGCTTTTAAAAATAGAAATTGCTCAAGTAAAAAAGTGTGCCCCATTTGGGAGAGAATTAATACTTTTTTAAGTATTAATTGATTTAATTAATTCTTATTTTCAGTGGCTAAGGTCAAAGCATACTGTGAGGCTTAAGTTAACTGGAAGCAGAAGTCTAAAATTAAATAAATTTAATTTATTTAATGACAGCTATGAACATGCCCAAAATAGGCGCCCCATTTGAAGAGTAAAGCTTATTAAATAATTAATTAATTGTTAGGAATAGGAAAGACATTAATTAATTATAGAATTATGAGGATTATATAAGCAGGGGCTGCCATAAGGATGAATTAATTAATTCAAAAGCAGAGAAGTGCAACCCAGACAAAAAGTGCGTCCCATTTGGAGAGGAATTTTGCTCAGAAGAAGGTGTAATTAATGTTGAAAACTTCCAAATTTGGCGCCTAGGTTTGAAGGAGGTTGATTTGTGTCTGAATAATTGTCTGCATAAGTGATACATGTGCTAAGGTGAAGTTGGTAAATTCATGCTTTCTTTGCATGTAAATAAAATATCAAATTGTGGGGCAACAGGCTTGATATATGTAGATTTTTATGATTAAAATCCACAGTTCATGTTCCGGTTGCCATCTTTGTCTGAATTAATTGTAGGAATTCATTACAGGTGCTTTTATAAGAGAAAGGGAGCTTAAATCAATGTCAAATACATTGAACATATCCTCTGAATCTGAAGAATTATCCAGATCTGCATCGGTTTTAAAAAATTTTGGCTGAATAAAAAGAATTACTTAGACAAAGATCACTCCAGCCATGGCAAAGTGGGATGAACGAGAAAGCCAGCGGAATCATGCATTACTTCTAGATTTACTGACATTGGAGACACAAATCCAGGCCCAAATCCAAATCCAGATTCAAATCCAGATCTCATAATTGCAAAAGCTTCTGACAAAAATTCATCCTTTTGTTTCTGATGCAACCCGTGTAGAAGTCACTGCGTGGAAAATTTCTTCCAGGATCTTATGCAAATTCTCCCAAACTTCCAGTTGAAGCCTTCATTGAGTTTGCATTCACTCGGAGTGCTTTCCAGAATTTTTAATTGCTCATATGCAATTAAAAATAAAAATGAGGAGTTATTTACGGCAAACATTGCACTGATGCATGTACAGGAGAAGAACTGTAAAAGCTTCAAGGATAAAAGGGAAAACAAGGCAAAGGCAAAATTCCAGATCCAGCCACTTCCAGATCTAGTTTGGTGAGAATCAAACGCAAAAAAATCAACTGCATGCAGAATATGAAAAAGAACAAGACTGCAGCTTTCTTCTTCCCTCTTATTTCCTCCAACAAAGTAATTGAGCAATCAATTACATTATACAACTTAAGTGATTGGTTTAAAAGCCATTACTTGAAGAAGTCAACTACTTGGAGATAGGTGGCAGACGTGCAAAATAGAAGGTTCTATTTCCAGTTGTAAATCATGCATGTCATGCAAAGAGGAATTCCAAGAGGGAAATTGCTAGTTGTTTCCTTTCCCACTTCCACATGTGCCAGTTCAACTAAAAGCTTCCAACTTGTAATTGCCCCTCTACATTCTATAAGTAGAGGAAGAACCTTCGGGTTAATGATAAGAATTTGTAAGCAGTATTCTTGTGTTCCAAACTTTGTGCTAAAACCCCTTATAGCTATTTGAAGTAAAGGAATACAAAGAAGCAGATTTTCGGAGAACTTTGTGTCATGATGCATTTTGTTTCTAGCTTTTGTCTTGGATCTACTTATAAACTTTGTGTTATTTTAGATCTAGATCTGAAGCTGTCTTTGCTTATAATTCTATGTGTTGATATCTATTGGTTTCTTCTATGTGCATGCAATCAACTTTGTTATCTATTGATTGGGTTGCACATCTTCCCTATTTCTTCCCTGTGTTTTATTATTCCCTTCTTCTTTAAATATTTCCTTTCTTTAAATAACTGCTTACTTGCTTCAAAACTATATAGTTACGGTTCATGAGCTGCATGGTTAAAGTAAAACCCCCATATAGATACTAGCATATTTTATTGACAAATCTGACACGGGAGCCTCATCGATAAATGAGGGAGATTTATCTCATGACTGCCTAGGTTTTTCAGCTATGCAAAAAATCTAGCCAGCAGTTTTTGGTGACTCCACTCGGGAACAACACAAATTAGGAGACCAGAGCTTTCTCAAGTTAGAAGCCGCAAATCCAGTCTTTCACCAAGAAGAAGAGTGCAAACACATCCAGATCCGAATCATCTTCAGCATAATCCGGCAGCTAGAATTATTCATCAAGTCTATTCTCAAAAAGACGCGCTCCTTTCATGATGAAGAATCAGCCACTTGCCCCTGCAACGCCTGTTCCATGGGGTGCAACCTTTGGACATCTAAATCTGACTCCTCCTATGCATGATCTACCTAAAGGGACGAGAAATAATTTCCCAAAATTCTTTGGAGATGGCAAGCAAAATCCAGATGACCACTTGGCTATGTTTTTCATATCTTATGGAGTGCTTGCAGTTGAAAATGAAGATGTATCTGTCAGACTCTTCATAGAGACTCTGCATGACTTGGTTGGAGAATGGTTCTATCGGCTAGCTCCTGGTACCATAACCAACCGGGCTACTATGCGGGATGCATTCCTGAAAATATTCAAGGTAGCCGAAGATTCTAGTACATTGATAACTCAACTGACTCAGTTGAAGAAGGAGCCACATGAGCACATGCGGGATTTTATTGCAAAATTCCAAAGATTAATATACAAAATTCTGGCATCTACTTCTCTGAATGATGAGAATCAAAAGGTATTCTTCATCAACGCTTTACTTCCTGAAGTAAGCTATCAACTATGAAGAGAACGTCCTCCTGATTTGTTAGCAGCTCAAAACATGGCGGTTGAAATTGAAGACAACCTCATCATGGCTGGAAAGATAAAGAGCAACACTTCTAGAGCTGAAAGTTCATCCTCTGCTACTACTTCCGATTCACTACTGCAAAAATTGGCAAATGAGATGTTGCAGATGAAGAAACAAATGGCTCAAAGCAACAATACTGTCCCTGCTCAAAATTTCAACAACAACAATTGGAACTGCATTGTTGGTTCCCAAAGATTAGCAATTGAAGTTGCTCCCAGAAACAACGTGGAGATGAATGATGAAGACCAGGAAGCTGACGCTGATTAGCTTGAAGATGATGATTTTGTATGTCCTACTGGCGACTCCAACATTAATTACTTTAACTAAAAATCTGAACATGACTATGAGGGGCTTCTTGAAGATTATCATGGTCATGCATATGCAATGCTTACAAGATCACAAACTCATAAAGCTGAGGCATTAGCCGATGAACAAAGAAGGGGCATCCCTTTGACTTCTTCCTTAGCTCCTAGAGATAAGAATGTGAGTTCTTCATTTCAACCACAGAAAGAAGCTTAGGTATCTATACCTTCTTTTGACATTATTGATCATGCCAAGAAAACTGAAGTTCAAATGTTAGAAGCCAAATACCTGAGAGCTTTTCCTAGGCAGTTAAATAGGCTAGTCAAATATGTATAATCACTAGGACAATCCAATACATCAAAATGCCTTTTTCCTAAGCCCAAGGATACTCCTCCCTAGAACAAAACTGCAGTTTTTAAATCCTCACCATCTTCTGAAAGAGTGGAACCATTATATGTTTCCCTATTGCTTAATGGTTTCAAGTTAAGCAATTACATTCTAGATTCGGGTGCTTCTGACAATGTCATGTTAGCTAAAGTTGTAGATGCTCTTGGGCTTACTTTGACAAAGACCATAAAAAGGTGCTACTCCATGGAGAGACAAGTCCCTTTAATCAGACAAATCAAAGATGCACAAGCTGTTCTGGCAGCTTTTCCTGACAAAAGATTAAAGATGACAATCTTAGTTGCAGATATTCTTGTTTCCTACGGGATGTTGCTGAGCAAAAACTTTTGCAAAGAGCTGGGAGGAGAAGTAAAGATGGATTGGTCTGGTGCACATATTCTTATCAAAGGGATCAACCATAAGCTGGAGCCGGAAAAGAAGTCCAGGTACATGGTTATAAAATCTGAGGATCCTAGATCTTAGATTCTTTTTCAAGAATCTGACCATGGGGTCTATATCTTGGAAACAGATAAAGACATTCCAGACCCAGAGTCAGCAAAAGAAGAAGAAAAAGTTTGGACTCTGGAGTTTAAAGGCACATGTTGTTCTTTTGGATCAGGAGCTGGCGTTCTACTAATATCTCCAGATCATGAGATATTTCCATACTCTCACAAGCTGATGTTCGAGAACACCAATCATACGGCAAAGTCTGAAGCATTGCTTGCTTTGAATAGTAACAAGCTAAAAAGGAAGGAGTAAAACTCCTCAAATCCCATGGAGATGTTGAACTTATAGTAAAGCAAGTTTGAGGGCAAAAATCAATTCAAAGGAGATGAGTTGAAGCCTTACAGATATAGAGTGCTTTCTGCCACAATCCATTTTGCAGCCTTCTATATTGAACTCCATTCTAATGAATAAGAATTCCAAGGCAGACTCTTTTGCGGTCACACCTGCACTATTGAATCTAGGATATACCACCATCTATATTCAAACGAGGGAAACTATAAATTGAAGATGTTCTACCACCCTAAAGTCCCTGAAAACAGTGGCAACACTTTCTATGACAACAAACAAACATTTTCATGTCTGGAACAAGACAACTTTGATCGGAGGTCTGGTTCTGTTGAAGGAAAGTACGAAGTCGTGCACCAAAAAGCTTCTTCTGGGCTAGCCGCATTTTTGGATAAAGAGGGTTTGATAGTGAATAATGGGATTTTTGGTCAACAAATAGGTGGGAATTTTGTACCTGCCAAGTAGGGTACTTTTTCCCATGGAAGCAACGTCACTTAAGTCACAATGGGAAAATTAGGTAGCAGACAGGTGGAAATCTTACCTGCCTTGCAAGGGTTCTCATTGTAAAATAAAAGAAAAATCACTTTAAGGTATTAATGAGACTTTTATTATAAGCTTTGCAAGGTCAATAATCATATTATGAAAGAAACAACTTAAGTGGATCATGGATTTTTGTAGCTGCGGTGCAGGGTGAATAATCCCATTGTTACTTGGCTTTTAAAAATAGAAATTGCTCAAGTCAAAAAGTGTGCCCCATCTGGGAGAGAAATAATAGGGAAAGTATTATTGCATTTAATTATTTCCTATTTTCAGTGGCTATAGGTCAAAGCATACTGTGAGGCTTAAGTTAACTGAAAGCCGAAGTCTATAATTAAATAAATTTAATTTATTTAATGACAACTATGAACTGCCCAAAATACCCCCATTTGAAGAGTAAAACTTATTCCATAATTAATTAATTGTCAGAGAATAGGAAAGAAATTAATTAATTATATAATTATGATAATTATATAAGCAAAGGCTGCCATAAGGATGAATTACAAAAGCAGAGAAGTGCAGCCCAGACAAAAAGTGCGTCCCATTTGGAGAGGAATTTTGCTTAGAAGAAGGTGTAATTAATGCTGAAAGCTTCCAAATTTGGCGCCTAGGTTTGAAGGAGGTTGATTTGTGTCTGAATAATTGTCTGCATAAGTGATACATGTGCTAAGGTGAAGTTGGTAAAACTCATGCTTGCTTTGCATGCAATTAAAATATCAAATTGTGGGGCAGCAGGCTTGATATATGTAGATAAAATCTACAGTTCATGTTCCGGTTGCCATCTTTGTCTGAATTAATTGCAGGAATTCATTACAGGTGCTTTTATAAGAGAAAAGGAGTTTAAATCAATGTCAAATACATTAAACAACCTCCGAATATGAAGAATTATCCAGCATCTACACCGGTTTTAAAAAATTCTGGCTGAATAAAAAGAAAAAGAATTACAGAAAAGATCGCTCCAGCCATGGCAAAGCGGGATGAACAAGAAAGACAGCGAAATCATGCATTACTTCTAGATTTGTTGACATCGGAGACACAAATCCAGGCCCAGATCCAGATCCAGATTCAGATCCAGATCTCATAATTGCAAAAGCTTCCGACAAAAATTCATCTTGTTTCTGTGTAACCCATGTAGAAGTCATTGCGTGGAAAATTTCTTCCAGGATCTTGTTCAAATTCTCCCAAACTTCCAGTTGAAACCTTCAATGAGTTTGCATTCACCCAGACTTTCCAGAATTTTTAATTGCTCAAATGCAATTAAAAATAAAAGTGAGGAGTTATTTACGGAAACATTGTACTGATGCATGTACAGGAGAAGAATTGTACAGAGCTTCAAGGATAAAAGTCCGTACAAGGCGGAAGGCAAAATTCTGGATCCAGCCGCTTCCAGATCTATTTGGTGAGAATCAAAGGCAAAAGAATCAGTTGCAAATCTGGGACTACTTTCCTTCCCTCTTATTTCCTTCGAAAAAAATTGAGTGATCAATTACCTTTTACAACTGTAAGTGATTGGTCATTTTGTGTTTACTTAGAGATTGGCAAACGTGAAAAATAGAAGGTTTTATTTCCAGTTGCAAATGTGTCATGCAAAGAGGATTCCCAGAGAGATTACCAGTTGTTTCCATACTTCCACATGTGCGAATTCAACTAAATACCCAACTTGTAAAAGCTCCTCTAAATAAGTCAGAAGAAGAACCTTTGGGTTATGATCTTTGTCGTAGGGTTTACAGACTATCTGAAAGAATGCTATTTAAGCAAAGGAATATTTTCAGAGAACCCGTTGTGACGGTGCATTTTCTTTTTAGCTTCAGGTTTAAGCTAAAATTACAAGGACTTTGTGTTATATTAGATCTAATAAGTTCACCCCATGCTTATAATTACCATGGTGTTGATAACATTCTACTCGTGGGGAATGAATTCTGTTATCTATTGATAAGCTCTTCCCTATTCTTCCCTGTGATTATTCCCTTCTAGCAATCACCTGCAACTTTCCTTTTTTGGCTGCTTACTTGCTGCAAAACTATTTCATTTCATGTGTTACATGGTTAAAGTAAAACCCCCATTTCTCTATTTTATTGACAATTCCTATGAGCCTCACTGGTAAATGAGAGAGATTTATCTCATGACTGCCTTATGTAAAAAATAGAGATCACCTACCAAATGGGTTTAAGGGGAAAACATTCACTTAGGTACCACCTAGGCTCTAGGAATTTGCCATCGGAGGTCTGGTTCTCTTTAATGACTAAATATCTGACGAAGTCGTGCACCAAAAAGCTTCTTCTGGGCTAGCCGCATTTTTGATTAAAAAGAGGGTCTTGAAAGTGAGATAATGGATTTTAGTGGTAGCAAAAGATAATACAGGTAAACAATAGTGGGATCATGACTTAGCTGTACCTCAAGAGTAGGGTACTTTTTCCCATGGAAGCTACGTCAAATTAAGCTCACAAACTGGGAAAATTAGAGGCAGCAGGTGCAAGTTCTTGGAAATTTCCACTTACCTGCCTTGCAAGGTAAAAATTCTTTGCATTGTAAAATAAAAGAAAAATCACTTAAGGTATTAATGAGATTTTAATACCTACTTTGCATTTTGTAAATAATCATATTATGAAAGTCAAACAAACTTAAGTGTAGATCATGGGATTTTTGGAAGCTGCGTGTTCATGCAGGGTGAATAATCCCATTGTGGACTTGGCTTTTAAAAATCCTATGCGAAATTGCATCTTAAGTCAAAAAGTTGTGCCCCATTTGGGAGTAGAAATAATATTTTTTGGTGAAAGTATTAATTGATTTAATTAATTCTTATTTTCAGTGGCTAAGGTCAAAGCATACTGTGAGGCTTTCAAGTTAATTGAGAAGCCGAAGTCTAAAATTAAATAAATTTAATCACTTATTTAATGGGCAACTATTGAACATGCCCAAAATAGGCGCCCCATTTGAATGAAAAGTAAATTATTAAATAAAATCAATTAATTGTCAGGAATAGTAATTTCTTACCTGCAACACAAGGTAATTAATTATAGAATTATGAATCAATTAAGTGATAAGCAGGGGCTGCCATTTGGAGGATGAAATGTAATTGGAAATTCAAAACTTTGACTTTCTAGAACAAGTGCAGCCCAGACAAAAAGTGCGATCCCATTTGGAGAGGAATTTTGCTTAGATTTACAAGGTGTAATTCAATGCTGAAAGCTTCCAAATTTGGCGCCTAGGTTTGAAGGAGGTTGATTTGTGTCTGAATAATTGTCATGCATGCACATGATACAACCGTGCTAAGGTGAAGTTGGTAAAACTCATGCTTGCTTTGCATGCAATTAAAATATCAAATTGTGGGGATCCATTTAAGGCTATGATATCTGTTAGATTTCTTTATGATTTTAAAATCAACGCACAGTTCATGTTCCGGTTGCACATCTTTGTCTGAATTAATTGCAGGAATTCACTTACAGGTGCTTTTATAAGAGAAAAGGAGTTTAAATTTCAATGTCAAATACATTAAACATATCACTCCTGAATCTAGAAGAAGCAGATTATCCAGATCTGTGTCATCGGTTTTAAAAAATTCTGGCACATCCGAATACCATGAAAAAGAATTCCTCAGAAAAAGATCTACTATTCAGCCTATGGCTCAAAGCGGGATGAAAGAGAAAGTGTCCAGTGAAATCATGCACCTTACTTCTATGATTTGTAGACCATTGGAGACACAAATCCAGGACCCAGATCCAGATCCAGCATTCGTGATCCCTTGATCCTCATAATTGCAAATAGCTTCCGACAAAAATTCATCCTTGTTTCTGATGTAACCCGTGTAGAAGTCATTGGAAAATTTCGTCCAGGATCTTGTGCAAATTCTCCCAAACTTCCAGGATCTGTTCAAATTCCTTCATTTCTTAGTCATTGCATTCACCGTACCGATGGAGTGCTTTCCAGAAGATTTTTAATTGCTCATATGCAATTAAAAATCTTCAAATGAGGAGTTATTTACGACAATGAATTCATTGTACTGATGCATGTTCTACAGGAGAGCTCTATGGAATATGTAAAAGCTTCATGCAGGATAATTAAGGGAAAACAAGGCGAAGGAAAATTCCTTAGATCCTAGCCTGAATAACTTCCATTATGAATCTAGTTTGGTGAGAATTTCAAAGGCAATGAAGAATCAGGATTTTACATGCAAAATATGAAAGATAAGAACAAGACTGCAGCTTTCAATTCTTCCCTCTTATTTCCTCATGACAAATTAATTGAGTGATCAATTACATTATACAACTTAAGTGAAGGTTTAAATATCCATTACTTGAAGAAGTCCAACTGACTTAGAGATAGGTGATACAAAACATGAAAAATAGAAGGAAGATATTTCCAGTTGCAAATCATGCATGTCATGCAAAGAGGAATTATCAAATCAGGAGAGAGATTGCCAGTTGTTTCCTTTCCCACTGAATCACACAGATGTGAGCAGTTCAACTAAAAGCTTCCAACTTGTAATTGAACCCTCTACATTCATAATAAGTAGAAGAAGAACAGCTTTGGGTTAATGATCAAAATGCTTGTAAGCAGTATTCTTGTGTTAGGAATACAGTACTTTGTGCTATAAACCCCTGATAGCTATTTGACAGCAAAGGAATAACAAAGGAAATCAAATTTTCAGAGAACTATTGTGTACACGGTGCATTTTCTTTTTAGCAATTAAAATTGTCTTAGATTCTACTTGACAGAACTTTGTGTTATTTTAGATCTAGATTTGAAGTTGTCCTTTGGTACCCATAATTCTGTGTGTTGATATCTATTGGTTTCTTCTATTGACATGTAATCAACTCTGTTATCTATTGAAATGGGTTGCACATCTTCCCTACTTCTTCAGACCTGTGTTTTATTAGCTACCTTCTTCTTTCAAATATTTCCTTTCTTTAAACAGAAACCATGCTTACTTGCTGCAAAACTATACAGTTATGGTTCATGAGCTACATGGTTAAAGTCTAAACCCCCATATAAATACTAGCATATTTTATTGACAAATCTGATTCACGTGAGCCTCACTGGTAAATGAGAGAAGATTTATCTCATGACTGCCTAGGTTTTTCAGCTATGTAAAAAATCTAGCCAACACCTACCAAATGGGTTTAAGGGGAAAATATGTCACTTAGGTAACCACCTAGGCTCCACACAAGGATTGTTTTCCTAGAGGTGGTAGTTCGTACAAGCTCCCTCAATTTGCATGACACACCATCTCTGCCACCCAAACACCACCAAACATTTTTTGTTAGAACACTAAAGTTAATGCCCTATTGGGTCTTTTTAATATTTATGATTAAACAGCAAATTAAATCTTATGTAAGAAGAATGAGATCAAATGAATATAATATGTAACAAATGCAAGATTCTATCATGCAGAAGATAAACAAGTGTAAACAATAGTGAGATCAAGAGTGACTTAGCTTGTATTCAGAGATTTGGGTTTTTATTCTGGGTTGGAAACCGACTGTAATAGGCCTTAGATCTAGAATTGAGTAAGCTTCATCTGGAGAACTAGATTCTGAAACTTCTTTGGAGACAAAACTGCCTAGATAAGAACATGACATCTAGCTCGAGGTGCTAGTTTCCAAAAAATACAAGTCGAACTCAGCTGACTAATGATGATCTATATTATTTCCAAATTAGAGGTCATCGGTTCACCAATATTGCAATTAATCGTATATTCCTTTCTCTCTTTGTAGCAGTTCCATCTACAACAGCTTCATTGTAGGGTTAAACATGTGTCACACTTCATGAACCTACAGAAATTCAAAAGGTCTAGCTTACCTGTCAAAAGGCTCACAGTAAATCATTAACTTGATGAAAAAACAAATAATATCATATGCTTGAGAATCATATTCGACCTCAACAGATCAACCCCAATGTTGATTAATCACTGAGCAAAGATTGCATGGGCTTACATTTCAAACTCTTTTAGTTGCTAGTATTCTGCCGCGTGATTGATTTGTGTCCCTTGAAGCTAGGTTGTCTATGTGGTTCGACTCACACCAAGATAAACTTCAGGATACGAAATAATTTTTCCCCCTGTTTCCAAGATGAATGTGTGAGATGGAATTTAGAAATAACCCCTCCTATGCAATGAATAATGCATCCCAAAACTGCAGTCCTTGAATGTTGTTTTTTGCCCCGCCAAAACTGGTTGATAGGGAAGTGTTAAATGCCAAAATTGTCCCCCTTTTGCCCTCTAAGGGTCTGCGCACCCCTCTAATAGTTAGTTTAGTAAGTCAACCTGTATAACCTATGTGATTTTCCTTTGTTTGTAATTTAAAAATCATTAATAACTGAAAAAGGCCTAACCTCAGTGATAGGTTGTAATTCACAGAAACCTATCTAACAAATGATGTGGCAATTACTAAATTTTAATGCTAAGCTTCAGGACGTTCCGTCCTTCAGGATTAAAGGGAAGGCAAAGGGTCCCAAAGGGGATAGTCGAACGCCTGTCGTTGGCATTTTCTCTTTCCACCTAATGGGCTGGTCATAACAATGTTAAGTGGAATGCCCAGAAATATAGTGGAAATACTAATCAATGGAGATTCAGGGTCATCCTTGCAACAAGGCTCAAGTATATGTTGTTCAATCAGTCAAATAAAAGTAAATGAGAGTTAGATTAAAAATCACAATGATAAGAGTATCTAAAATGCTTAAATTCCATGCATAAACGATACAAAACAAGTATTATTAATGTATAATTTTCTTTCAGCAGCTATGAATCATGCATATAATTAACATACTTAGAGACATGATGTACATGGAAAGTGTGTGATTTTGTGTCTATATTTTCCCCCACTTTATGCTGGTGAATAAATATTCGGTAACATAAAGTAGATAAGATGAGCGTACCTTATGAAGAGCTGAAGGGAGTTGTAACCGATAGCGTGCCCAAATGAGGATTGTACTTGATATCACGATGAATGCAGATTGTAGAATGTATATCATGGAATCCAAGAGAAGATAAGAATCCTAGGGGTAACCTTGTGTGCTTAGTAGAAATGATGCATGTTTTGTTCTCTGAATATTGTCTTTGCGTGAGCATCTTGTGCTTGAAATTTTTCCTTGTTCCATTTGTGTGTTGCCTTTTTTAGGAGTAAGGCCAGACCTGTAAAATAAGATAAGTGTAGTCAATTCTCACCTACCATAAATGAAATTGAAATTTAACTTTGTAAATGTGAAAATAGGATGTGTATTGAAAAACAAGTGAATCAGGGATATATCTACACCTGCATATCGTGAGAAAAGAGATAAATTGTTCTTCAATGTTTATTTCCTTGGAGATGGCTTAGAATAGTACTAAGGATTTAGGCATCATGTCACTAAACTAAGGATTTAAGTGTCCTATCACTATACTGAGAATTTAGGCATCTTGTTGTAAAGGGAAGAGAGTATTGGGAGAGATGTAGGATTTTCCCTCTAACTGTTAACGTTTCCCCATAGATAAATGCTACTGAAATGTCCCTCTTCCTAGAATAATATTATCGAAGACCTTTGGCATATTGTGTCTACTCGATGTCAAAAGGTGAACACAAGGGTGACTTAAGTAACAATAAATTATTATAAAGTGCCAAATAGAAAAAAGAAAAATAATGGAGCACTTATATTAATTAAATTGACTTAATTACAAAGTGATTAGAGGAAAACACTTATAAAAAATTGTAATTTCTAGAGAAAGTGCGATTTGCCTTGAGGGTCAAATATTTGTGTAAAAAGGGGCTAATTATATTTTTTTATTCTTCCTAAGGGAAATGGTTACTTTCCTTAAGGAAGGATAATGAAACTTAGAAAGAAAAAATGGCCATATTATTTTGTATCTTCCCTATGGAACAATGTGACTTGGCCTAGATAGGGAAGTGGGTGGAATATGATTTGAAATAATCAGTAGTAAGTGCACAAAGATGAGGGACCAAAAAGCAAACAAAGATCCTCTTTTGGCCATTTTGGCTATAACGCGCTCTTGTTATGGCTTGGTTGCATTATAATGCAACATGGGAAAATCGAGGTCACATTATAACGCGAGCGTGTTACGACTCAGATTTACCAAGATGAAACGTGATCGCGTTATAACATGATCGTGTTTTTATTTATAATGTGTTATATCACATTATCCCTCCCAAATGGACATATTCCACATTAGAAATAGAAATGTGAGCACGTTATAATGTGCTCACGTGTGCTCATGTTATTATGCTTGCGTTATAGCGTGTTCGTGTTTAATCTTCTCTAGGTTTGAAATTACCCAATCCATAGGCTTGGATTTTCCTTGGATATCCAAACCTAAGGTTTGGATTGTGTAATTTGTGAATAAATCCATGTTTGACAAAAAACATTAAAATCTCAACGTGTGATGAGCCCTTTTATTTACTAGTTAAAATGCCTCATCTGTTTGTTTTTGTCTATCCATGTGTAACCCTTGAACTTGTGTTTCATGTATACTGCTGAACATATTCGCTATATCTTGAAATTACAACACTTATATTAGTTAACATAATTATTACTAAATTTACGTTATTTTGTGGATTATGGATGCATTTATTCTTCTGAATGCAATATGATGCTTAAATAGTGCTTTGAATAAATGTCAATCTTGATTGCCAAAGAGTTGTTATGTGTATTTACTAACATGTAGCCAAAGAAATTCATTTACAATGTAAAAGGGACTCATCCACAACAACTGACTTGCAACAACTGGGAATCATCCTTAGTAACAGCACCTGCAGCTAAAGGAGGTCATACGCATATACAAGATCGTAATTTTGGAAAGCTTGAGCAACGTGGACACTTCACTTGAGTTTTCACATTTTGCTAAAGGAGTAGTTATGAATAACACAAAGAAGATTCAATGCCATCACCTAATTATGCTCTGCAACTCCAACAAAGAACTAGTTGATTTAATTTGATATATGGTTGTTTAAATTGATCAGTTTGTTAAGTTATGTCATTGTATGAGGACACCTTTCAATAGTTTTGTTACATGCACGAGAATCTCTGGATTGCTTGTTTGTGATTATAGACACCAAATTTGGGTCACACTCCCCTTGATCCCCTTTCAAGCAGTTAAAATAACATGTTCACCTAACCATGACCCCTTTACCCCACATTCATATTAATTTAATTACTTATAATTGAATTAATTTACATCCTCACATTATTTATTAATTTAATTACTTTAATTAAATTAATTTACACCTCACCCAGCCACATCACCTAGACACCTCACCATGGACTTATTCTTAGCCTATTAATTAACTAAGACTTAGTCTCTACTTATCTTAACCAACTGGGACTTAGTCTAACCCTAACATTAAATTCCTATTCCTTCTCCAACAACATTCCCACTTATCTAAGTGCTAACCATCACTTGAGACCCAGACTAACAAGTAAAGCACACCAAAAATAGCCAAGATCTGTTATTTTTGGTAAACCTAGGATTTCCTCCCTAACCGATGTTGGTTAACCCACAACTGTCACTGGTCACCTTGACTGTCATCGGTTACCATATATACAATTTTGCAACCTTTTTCCCAGGTTGGTCATTTTCATTCAGGATCTCATTCTTCCAAAGACTTGGAGCACTCAAATTTCTTTAGCACTCAGGAAAAAGAAGACACACGGGAGCACTACTAACATCGGTCACCATTCATCATCCTCTTCACAATCACATATTCACAACAGAGAGGCACAAAGGTCCAAACTTCCATGGCACGAATACAATGAATCTTCTCTCTGGATCTCTATTGTCACCATCTTCATCACCTACACCCTCTAATCTATTTTCCAGTAAGTATTTAACATCTCTACACTGAATCTCTAGTTTCCTTATGTAGATTTATTTATTCATCTTTGTAGTCTATTTATCTCCACACCCATATACTTCCTTCCTTCCATCAACCCATCACCTGATCATACCCAGACTTTTCACCCATTTTCACCCTCTCCAAATCATCTCTGAGTCTTCAGAACCATTTTACGACCCCACCCTCACCATTTCCAACCTCTATGCAATCACAAGGGAGTCTAGAAAACCAATTCTAAGAACTTTCTGCTAATTTCCTCTACCGACACCAGTTAGCCAACCAACATCGATGGTCACTCTTCCTAACCGGCATCGGTTAGTCAGTCGACACCGGTTACTATGTCTGGCAATATAGCTCATACCAATGAGCTAATACCCACTTCCCAATAGCCTAGAACCATTTCTAATCCTTACCAGACCTTACCCAGAGCTCTGTACTAGACCTGAAACTCAACACCATCTAATCAACCCTCCCATTTTGACCTTAAACAACCTTTTGCATGACCTTTCTTATTTTTTGTATTGAGATACCTAAATCATTTCGATTCCAATAGGATCTTTACTTCATGTATGATTTAACTAGCATTAATATTGTTATATAAAAGTGGATTGACATCCTGTTCATGAAGTATCATGCTTCCCAGATCTAGCTTTTGCTAGGCAGTCCACTCATTGTTTTGTTTAACTCTATTTGGTGGTATTGTTTTGTATCTACAGGTAGTTCCTCCTAGCCAAAAGGGAGCTCTCACATCTGTTCTGATCTAGAAGTCATCTACGTGCACACATTCAACCTTCAACCTGATATTACAATTAGGTATTCCTCCTTGGCCTTCTACCCTTATCTATTTCATTAATCTATTAAGAATCCAAACATTTTGAACCCACAGGGGTTCAACTTGGTTCAGGAAAAAATTCTCTTTGAAAAGTATTCACATTAATTTTCTTCTTTGGAATCAAAAATTATTCCCTCTTTGACTATTTTACCCTCATCTATTTCATTAATCTACTAAGAATCCATTAGTGAAACATTTTGGCACACCCCGTGGGGACCCATCATTTCCTTTGCATTTTTTCATTCCTAGGAAAAAATTTGTGTTTATTTCTCTTTGAAAAGTATTCACATTAATTTTCTTCTCTGGAATCTTCTCCTTCTTTCTATTGACTAAAATAAATCATACTTTTGGTGCTTTAAAAAGAACATGTCTTCTTTTCTACTGCATTGCATTAGTGAAAGAGCATTCCTCTTCCTCTTCTCCATTTGCTACATCGAATGTAATTGTGGATTTGGGCTTAAAACATTTGCATTTCATTCTAGTTTTGTTGCATTATAGCTCACATTAATTTGAGGGCAACCTATACGCTGGAAGTCATGCCCAACTGATGGTTGACTAATTTAATCATAGTTCACTTGCACTCTCTCTCTATACCAAACCACTTAAATAATTTACACATCTTCTTAAACATCCTCCTACCTGGAAGAAGTTGTCAATGATCACACAATCAGAGGATTGATAGTGGATGCACCAAGCTGGTTTCTCTGTCCAGTCATTATCTCAGAGAAAGGACCACCCCCACCAAAAATTTACCTAAAACCATCCTTAGATCTTGGATTTCATAGGACACCTTCTATCGAACCAAAAACTCTGTTCTATTCACAAGTCAGTCTAAAATAACATAAGCTAAAACATAAAATTCACCCATAGGATTTCGTGTTTCTTAAATTTTGCTTGAATTGTGTTTTGAGTTGTGAGGTCATTTTCTCCATTTTATTTCTTCCTTTCACACTCCACAATCATAGTTGGTGTATTCTGAACTATTTTTTCTAAGTGTGTCAGGGTCCATCACTACCATACTCAGGTTTCTGGGTTGGTATTTTATCTGATCTAAGTCACTAAATCAAATTTTTTCCATCTTTTCAAATTTCACAGTGACCGGCGTTGGTCCAGCAACCATCACTTGGTTTACATCTGACCATCATCAGTTTACCTAACTATTGTTGGTTTCCTATTTTTTGGTTATTTTACCAAAAAAACACTCATCAATTTTTTATTCTTTCTAGGACTTCTCAGATACATCATCATACCTCTGGATCTTTTAAAATCACTGTCAAATCTAGGTTTTACTTCATTTTCATCAGTTATTGCCTCATTTGCAAAAATTTTGATTTTCCATAGTAACCAGTATCAGTCACCTTAACCTTCATCGGTCACCCTCTCACCATCATCGGTTAACCCAACCACCGTCGTTCCTGTGTTTTAATTTTTAATTAAAACAACATGACCAATTTTCACCTCCCGGAACTATTTTTCTCCATTTCTTCTATTTTTCTGTGTCATTTACAGAGAGCATAGATTGCCAAGCCTATTGCTAACTCACATGGTTTTGACTCATAGTCAAGCCAACACCCTTGTATTCCATGCAAGCCTTCAGCCACTCCTGCCTAGCCCATCACCACCTTCCATCCTGTCACCTATGGATCCTACTCAGCCCATTATCATCAGTACTGGTGACGAGGAGTTTGCAAGACTCCTTGACCATAACCCCACTACCTTACAACATTATCTTTCCCATTCATCTACTCGAGATTCATCAAGAAAACTGGTATATGGCATGCATGTGTCCATCCCTCCTTGCCCTCGCCCCCACTTCTGCATCAGCTAGTACTAACTCAGTGTTACCTTCTTCCACCTTACCACCCGTAGTATCCTAACTTGACCCCACATCATCAATATCTATGGCACCTATGGCACATTGGTCACACTTTTGACATCAGTTTCTCCCATGGTGTCAACCATTCCTTCATCAGCCACCTTGAGCATAGCCCCGTCTGCACCTGCCACCTCGTATATACCTATTGCATCACAACCACCCATGGTGTCAGACAACCCATACTCCATTCCAAAACATTGTCCTCTCCATCCCACAGTCTTTACCTCTAATCACTACAAGAATCATTACATCCACCCCACCTACTTACACATATCACCAACAACCACCTATCTCATCTATCACCTATTCGGGATATTTTCCACCTGCATCTATTCCCCCCTTGCATAGTTCTCATACTCGACACCACCATATACTGGGATGTCCATCCACATCATACATTCATCATCAACCCCCTTATACTACAGGGGGTGCCCAGTCATCACAACCTACCAATGACCTTATTAAAATGATGATGGAAAAGATGCAAACATTGGAAGCATCAGTTTCTGGCTCTCGCAACTCTTTGACATATGATGAAATCTACAATGAGCCCATTCATCCATCTATTCCCATTCGTCCATACCCTACACATTGGGAAATGCCCAAATTCAACCAATTTAACAGCAAAGAGGACCCGTAACAACACTTGCGTCTTTCAAACATGGGTGTTATTTAATCACTCATGATGACACTCTACTCTTGCGGACATTCCCAATGTCCTTAACAGGACCTGTGTTGGATTGGTATAGTGGTTTACCTCGACATTCCATTTACTCATTTAACCAAGTGGCTCAAGCCTTCCTGGACCATTTTTCAATCAATATCATCAAGAAGGTCACCATGACTGACTTGTACTCAACACGACAATACGACGACAAGTCTATCATAGATTTTGTCACTCGTTGGTGGAGCCTCATCAACCAACTTACATTCCAGCTACCTCAAACCAAGCTTATAGAGTTGTTCACTAGGGCTTGTGCCAGGAACATCTCACCAACTCTCCAAGTCCAAACCTTCCATACCTTTGATGAAGCATTCACCATGGCTAGAAAACTTGAAATTTGTGCCATAGAAGAGAAGAAAATTCAATTGCATAACAAAAACACTGCATTCAAATCAAATGATGCCTCTTCCTCTTCCAAACCCCAAAACAATTATTCCAAAGCCAAAGGATCTACCAACGTGGTAGTTTTAAAATCTGGCCCATCTCACCCATCCAATCAATCAAAACCTTCTTCCAACCTTTCTCCCATTCAAGCTTTCTCAGTTCAGGCGAGAGCAATGAAAGTACACTCCCATAGGAGAGCCCTATTCATCAGTTTTAGAAAAAATTCTAAAAGTCCAGAGCAATTGCTCTTCCACCCATCAAACCACATATTGGTTTTGACCCGCTCTTGTCCTATGCCTACATGGTACAAGGAACATGACTACTGCAACTATCATCATGTTAAAGGTCATAGCGATGGTAATTGTATAACCTTCAAAAACATTGTCCAGGAAATGTTAGACAACGAGATCTTGTCTTGGACAACCCAAATGCACCAGCTAATCAGAACTTACATATCTTCAAGAATCCATTCCCTAATCATACCCCATCATCTAACCAAACTGGCAAGCCTTTGACTAATGATAGTAATGTCTATGAAGTCCATGTTGTTTTTGAATCATACCAAGCCCTTCCTAATTTCCTCCTATCCCCTCCATCGAGGAGATTCTAGCACAAGCTCCTTTACCCACGGAGGAGCCTATTTCATCTACTCCTTCACCCATAGAGGAGTCCCCTTCATCTCCCCCTTCACCCACAGAGGAGACCACAATATCTGTTGATGCCATTTCATCACTCCCCTCACAACCTAATGAACAACCTGCGGTGTTAACTCTCCTACCCATGGGAGAGTCATGCTCACCTCCCTCTCCACCAAAAGAGGAACCTACCTCATCCCACCTATCATCTCCCCTACCAATAGAGGATCCTTTAGAAGTGCCACTTCCTGTTGGTGATAATTCCCCATTAGCCTTCTAGGATCTAGTTGATTTTCTCTTAGCTCTCTTACCCACAGAGTCCGAAGCCAACCAGTTCCCTGTCTCACAGACATACTTTACAGGGATTACTACTAAATCAACATCATCTCCTCTTACAATAGTGTCATTTTCATGCCTTGGCAGACCGCTTGGATTATGTTGATAATTCCATGCTTTGGGGACGTCTCCGGCTACCCTTTTCAACCCAAATGCAAATGTCATCTGTTGATACCTCTACAATTTATCCAAAGGTATTTCAGACAATCGAACCAACCATGCCCATACCGGTCATAACAACCTCTTCTTCATCACCCTCACCTACACCTAAACCTTTACCAACAATCAAACCTGATCCTATGCCTAAGAACCTACCTGCACCTACATTTTCCCCCGTAGCCAGAACCATCACCACATTGGGAGTCATGCCGACATCAAGCCTAGTCCATCCTCCTATCAAATTGGACTTAGCCACATCTTCCCAAGCTCATGCAAAAACTATTCCCCCATCTAAAAGGAAGACCCAACCTTCTAGGCTGCATACACCGGTTTCACCCACTACTCCTCTGTCACCTTCACCACTACCCTCCATCCTAGGACCTCACCTATCGACCTTGGCCAAGTAACCTCCTATCCAAGGAAAACCAAAAGCACAACAGCCCGCCTCTTCATCACGATCTTTTATTACACCCAACTTACCTACACAATGTACACCTTCATTGTTACCCATGCATCTTTCTTACCGCCTATACCCCCACCACCTATAGTAACCTCATCAGTACCTATGAGATTTCCTTCTCTTCAACCCATACCTTCCACCTTGCCTCTACCAACAACCTTCACCATGCCTCCTTTATCACCTTGGCTAACTCATCCTCTTCCATCATCTGCCTTCCCTTCCACATCACATACTCCTTCCTCACCTTTACCTAGGAAGGTGTAACCAAAATTGAAAAACCCACTACCCTCCAAAGAGGTAGTTAAGCCTACAACACCTTCTATCGCTAGTTCATCTACTACACCTTTACCCAAGAAGGTACAACCCAAATCTAAAATAGTACCACCTACCAAACCAATGGTCAAACCCATTTCACATCCAATTCCACCTCCCATGATGCCTCTCCCACCAAAATCACCCACACTTCAATCTAGACCCACACTCACCTCACATTGTGATCCATTGGCAGGGTCTTACGCCAACATTCTAGCTAACCTTTTAGAGACCTCTGTCATCACATTACCACCCTTAGACCTTACGACCCACTCAAACCAAACCAAAAGGGTTTGATGATACTAAAATTTGCACCTACCATCGTGTGTCAGGGCATGATGTAGAAATTTGTAAGGCTCTTAAAATAGTTCTCCTTCAATTATGTCCTCCTGAAGAAAATTTTGACGATGATGATATTCTAGATGAGGACCCTGTTCCACCTCCACCTATCACCACACATCCTCATCCACTTACCTATTCAGTTGACCTTCATCACCACCTCCACAACCCTTTTATCCACCTCCAAAATTTGAGATCAATATGGTCCATATAAGAGAGTTAGCCAAACCTCCACCAAAATGCCAGTGTGCTACTCATTTCACAAGGCTCTTATCCCTCACTAGGTTCTTTTCCCATCTTGTCGTTACACTTTTCATGACACACCTTCTCCATCTCCTCTCACCTCAGATTAACATGATCTAAGTCACCACTCACACCTAGAAAGAAAAAGGAAAGGAGAAGGCAACCAGCCCATCCGCCAATCCTATGTTCCCAATATACCATCTACACCCACACCAAAAATCACCATTCAGGGACCCACATACCCTATTTCTGATGGGGTCACCCATCATACAATGATAAAACAATTACACCAATCCCCTCTAAAAATGTCATTTGTACGACCTTGTCCAAACCTCTGAGTCTCACCGACAGGCCCTCATGGAGGTTTTGCAATCTATTGAGGTTTTACCTAATGACCCAACCCTGTGGCATCCATGATCACTCCTCACCATGTGGCATCTCTCACCACTTCATCACCTTCCTCTACACCCACTACCACTCATCAAGTAGCCACTCTTAGTTTCTCTAATGATGAGATTGTACCTCTCCAATCAGATGATCTTGATCCCACCCTATTCATCTCCGTCTACATTGATAATATACACGTTCGACGTGTTATGATCAATGTGCGGTGCCAACATCAACATTATATCCTCCCATGTGTACAACCAAATGCGCATCCCCACCAATTACATGCATAATAACCTAGTTATGTTGCATTCATTCAATGATGCCATAACTTTGACCCTTGGCACCATCATTCTCCACATTTGCGTGGGCCCCGTACCATTCCAGAATTATTCTACGTCTTAGAGGGGGAATTCCAGTACAACTTGTTACTTGGCTGACCTTGGATACACGTCATGGGTTGTGTTCCTTCAACCTTACATCATTATGTAAAATTTGAACATGAAGGACATAACTATACCATTCCAGCTGACCCTTCACCATTCAAAACCTGTAACATGTTGTAATCGACCTAATGATGTTCTTATACCAGTTAAGGCATCCACCACTGCTGCCACTTCTCCTTCACCCATCCCCTATCCACCAATGTTGCCGCTACCTCTCCCACACCTAATTCCTCTATTCCCACTTCTTTCCTTAGCCTGTTGTGCAGCATTTGACCCATCTGCTAACCCATCTACTTCTCAACCAACCAATGCTTCTTCTTTACAATTGCCTAGTGATTAATCTATTCCCACTACCCACATATCCAACTACCGATCCCTTAGAAGGTGTTTTTCAACATCTCACTTTGGGGGAGTACTACCTGTACAACATCGACAACATTCCTTACTCCTCAAGAGTATGGTAACCTTTGCCAACATCCTCACTATGATCACTGCATAGGCAAGGTTTTCCCTTACGGTCCTCCCTACCTTCGTACCAACTTAACATATGGGGGACTTGATACTTCTACCTACTTTCCCGAGCCACCTTCCCAAACCAGACCATTTTCATTTGACCTCCAATCTCTTACCAACCGCTTAGCTTTTCCCCACACCTTCCTCCATCATTGTGCATGGAAGGGCTTTGGCTTTGGTTTCTATGAACAGGGCTACCATATTGTCATCCCATGCATCACACGTAAACATAAAGACCAAAGTGGTATTGGATTTTCTGAACCATCTTTCAAGAAATCCCACATGTGTCAAACTCATTGAGGATGAAAAACCTTCCTTCACCCCATCTACCAACTTCACAACCTTCACCTATAGAGTTTATGGATCCAGAATCCATTCCTCCTAATTTTTTTTTTCATGAACACCATTTCCTTAGGACCTCTAACTTATCAACGAGATGGCGAGGCTCCCTCTTCTCTTCCCTTCCTGTATCCTAACATGATTGATGATGATACACCTTCTATTTTCTGTTCAATGTCAAGACAATGAGTCTATTCTCACCTACCTTGGTGCATGGAAGATTCTTATATTCATCATTCGTTACCTTCTAAGACATAAACCATGTTAAACGTGAATCAACCATCAAAATCAATAGCCACACTCAAGATGACCCACACATTTTAAAGATAGGCCAACCTTTAGATACTGCTGAATATGAAGCTTTTAATTCTTTCTCTATGGGATCATAACAATCACTTTTTCTTGGTCCTACACTGATATGCCCGGTATTGACCTGAACATTTTGGTCCACAATATTGTAACTATTCCTGAAGCCAAACCCATAAAACAGAAGCTGTGAAAAAATAACATCCTCACATTTCCCTTCTACTAAAAAAGAACTCCAATGCCTCCTTTTGGTTTCCTAACCACCTGTGCTCATTCCTCCTAAGGATGACCAACACAGGGGGACTCCGCATTTGCATAGATTTCCATGACCTTAATTTATCTTGCCCTAAAGATGACTTTCCTCTACCTAGTATTGACCACCTCATTGATCTTAAGCATTTTATTATATAAGCCGTAAAATTTTAGACTACGAAACTAGATACACTCACGCTAAAAAAAATCTACTTAGCCTTAGTTTTTGTCGCCACTAAACCGTGCCATTACCTACTTAACCAAAAAACATTCATTATCTCCAATACATACCCCTTACATTATATGTACACCAAGCCTTACCAACATCAACATGCTGCACGTTGGCTCATGATTCTTATAGACCTAGAACTCAAATTCACCCATCAAAAATATGTCAAAGGACAAACCATCGCTGACCAACTTGTAGATGCGCCTCTCTCTGGTAATCAATCCTCTAACTTTGATTTTCCAAATGAATCTATTGATATCCTCTCTTTAGACAATACCATTTACCAGATGACCTTATTCTTTGATGGTTCCAAATGTCAACGTGGGGGTGGTGCTAGAGTTATCCTCATTCCTCTTGATGGTGAGCCTATGCCATTATCTTTCAAACTATATTTTGATTGTACTAACAATATTGCTGAATATGAAGCACTCGTATTAGGCCTTCAAACCACCATTACCTTAGACGTTAAGTCAATTAATATCTTTGGTGATTCCCAATTGGTTATAAACCTAGTTAATGGTAATATACCAAGTGTTTTAACAAGATACTTTTGAAGTATAAGCATCATGTTGACATACTTTTTATTGCCTTTGACCATGTTATGAACTTCAAACTACTCTCGCGTTCCATTAACAAATTTATCAGACACCATGGCCTGTCTTACATCTCAAATATTTGCATTGCCATTTGACTCGAAAATCATTTGTCATAGTAAAAAGGTTGCAATCACCTTGTTATTTATTTCAAGACGTCAACCTCGTCAAAACCGTTTGAACATGACCCACATGACTTTTGTTATAAGTAGTTTGCAGGACTACCTTTCCCTGTCAATTCTACCTTGATATCTTGCTCGTAATGGACAACGCGCCTTTCTCAAATTTTTCTCTCATTATGTCATCATAGGTGGCCTTCTTTATAAAAATGGATTTTATTGACATCCTCTTACAATGCCTAAAAAGTTCTAAAATTCCTTTACACCATCAAGAAAGTTAATGATGAGAATTTGATGGAGGTCATTTCAATGGCTTAGATGTCGTTAACCATTCATCCTCCGCCTTGGGATATTATTGGCATACATTAAACCATGATTGTTGAGATTATGTCAAATGTTGTGTGAAGTGCCAACAACATGCTAATATTCATGCACACCCCTATTCATGCCTTACAAGTTGCATGAGACCTTTGGCCTTTCTCTCAATGGGGTTTGGATCTTGTCAGAGAGATCAATCCTCATTCTTCCCAATGTCATCAATGGATTATTACCACTAATGAGATACTACACTAAATGGGTATAATCCATACCTTTTATTTCTACAAAATCCAAGAAAATATGTGAATTCATCAACCATCACATCATTTGTCTACTTTGGTTTTCTTCATCGTCTTATCACTGATAACGGAAAATAGTTCAAAAATAAAACCCTATAGAAAATTTTTGATAATACCTTTGGCATTTAACTTAGTTTTTCTTCACCCTACTACCCTCAAAACAAATGGCGAAGCATGAATCAACCACACAAACCCTTAAACAAAATTCTTATGAAAGTTGTTGACGACACCGGAAAGGACCGGCATATACATATTCCTTTTGCGTTATGGGCTTATTGCACTAGTATTCATACTTCAACTACTGTCACGCCTTTCTCTCTAGTTTACGATACATAAATTTGTTCTACCTCTTAAATTCCATATTCCGTCTCTGCGTACCTCACTTAAAGAGATGCTCAATGATGATGACTTTTTCACCAAGACCGTTTGGCATAACTTGAGTTATTAGACGAATGTCGTCTTAATACTCTCGATCACCTCCAAATCTACCAAAAACGTATCAAATGTGACTACGATAAATGTGTCCATGAAAAAACCTTCTAGGTTGGTGACCCTTGTCTTGAAGGAAAATCAACATTGTAACAAAAGATAGGTAGAAAATTAAACGGGTGGTAAATTTGCTCCTAATTGGATTGGACCCTATATCGTTACTCATACCTATGGATCAAGGTGTTTATTGATTTATTTTCCCTTGAAGGTAAACCTGAACCTGAGCCCCTCAATGAATTAAATATCTTTGACCATTGTATTTTTGAATCAAGTCCTATATCACATTTTATCTAAGTTAAATTGCTCATACCTTTGAGCATCATTCACCCTTCCATTTTACCTATTTTAAGGTTAAACGACTAAACAAGAATCATGTGATTATCCGTCAATTTTTCAACCTTATCTTCAATATGAGTACCACGGCTCTACTCATGGCATGATTCTCATGGATACTTTTCGTCTTTTTCAAGATTAAATACCATGGTCATTCAGCACTTAAACTCTCTTTCATAGATAACCTCTATTTGTTATGGTTTTTTCTTCAACGCAAGAGCCTAATTGTTCATCTATAGCCTTGTCCATGACCCTAAAAGTTTCATAAGTTAAACAATTTTAAAAGTTATATGGGATCAAAATCCTTGAGTCAAACTTCTAGCAAATCACGATGACTCCCTCAAAAAGGACATCTACTACTTCTATGTCGCTATGACTTAGTAAATTGTTCCCTTGAATGACAGCTATAGAAAGCTAGCCATATTGGGACATAGTTTATCATCCTTAGAAGTCTAAATTCTAGAAAAATGATGAATCCCTCAAATAAAGGACATTCTAAAGCTTTCTACATCGCTGCTAACTTCACAAATAGACTACTCAAGGAGCTCGAAGGAAAACTACTCATTTCCAAGCATAGCCATATCGTGCATCGATCAATCTATAATAAGAGGAGCAATTCGTGCAAAAAGCAAAAGAAATCAAATTTTTCATCATGGAAGCTTGCCTATATTGATCTCGAATCTTCATGCCAAATAGTCATGTTGTCTCACACTAGGTTAGACCAAAAACCTACTATTGTTTTCACCTCATTTCCTTTTCACCATGAATTTCTTGAATGCTCAAGGGACTTGCCGTAAATGTGATCATTTCTTTATCGTGTGAACTTTCTTCACCCTTACAATAGTTAAGCATGCAAGCCCCTTCAGGGTATTATGTTCATAAGATTAATATTTTTTGTCATGGACTAGACTATTTTTATCTTGGGGTACCCTTATCAATTAAGGCAGGTTGATCTCACATTAGGTCTACACTTTAAACCAACATGCTTTCAGCTCTTTACTTTCTTACCCTGATCTTTATTCTACGATGACTAGGACCGTCGTCCCCACATGCGATATTTCGTAATGAATTTGACTCTCTTCACCCTTAGAATAGTCACCCAAGAAATGCCTCTATGGTTTTACATTCAATCATCCCATTCCTCTGTTGTGGTAGACTTGTTATGGTTCATACCTAATTAAGGCGGATCTTTTGGTCACCTCTTATCCATTCACCTTCTTCGTTACTTGTTGATTCTCCTACACATGACTCAGACCATCGACACCTACATTTTAATGATTCATAAAATCACCAACATCACCATGCCTAACGTGACCTAAGTTCAACCAAATCTAAAATTAACTAAACTCAACAATTCCTAACTGATCTAGACTCAATCCATACCTGACTACCTACTAACCCATTCCTCTACCTTATCATATTCTTCTCCTGGATTATGGGAGAACTACATGGAGCATAAGGCCCCTTTTTCGTGGGGGATATGTAGACAACACTCCAAGGTCATGGGGTCATTGGAGGTTAGCTCGACCACTCTTTACCCTAACATATTTTCTGCCGATTTTCCTTATTTCACAGGTTCTACCTTTTTTAATTTGCATTTTACTGCAAAACTGGGAAATTAAACACTCAACAAACATGCATACTTACCATTTCATCACATCATCCAAGCATCCAATCAATCAGTTCACCATTTCCATGACATCGAATATTTGGAAGTTTACACCATAACATAAATATACATCATCATTTATTTTTTCATACTACCAATAACATGGAAATTAAATCAAACACAACAACATGACTGAATCATAACTAACTGACCCAAAACTCCACCATGCCTAACTGACATAGACTCAATCATGTCTAACTAACCTAAAACTCCACCATGCCCAATTGACCTAACTCAACCATACCCTAAATGACCTAGATTCCATTATACCTAAGTCACTTGGACTCTATAACTGCCATACATGACCTTGAATCAATCATGCCTAAATGACCTAGATTCCACCATGCCTAACTCACCTAGATTCCATCATGCCTACATGACCTCACACTCAATCATGCCTAATTCACCTAGTTTTCCATCAATACACAATAACAATGGAAATTAAACGCATAAATACATCATACATGCAATAAAATACCATCATCTAGATAAATAGGAACAATTTTGTGTATCAATACACATATACACAGATACAAATAAATACAAGTATCTCAAATCACTTAGATACAACCTCACTTTATCTTCGGTACACGCAGGCCGGTGTTAATAACAATAAAAATCACAAAAATATCATATACAACCACACTATCTTCGGCATACGTAGGTGCCGATATATATATATCAAAACCTCAAAAAATAATAATCATACCAAATGACTACATTGTCACCCCACCTCATATCCTCCGGGCTAGTCTCACCTATCTCCTCTTTCCGACGTGTTTGTCGTCCCTGCCAACATCTTTCCACTCTCTAGGGGTCTCGATGTAATCTCCACCTAGACCCTCAGCTGGGCCTTGACCTACGTGCAAACTAGTAGCCTCGCCTTGGCCCTATCTTTGGGCTCATCCACCCCCTTTTCTCTTTAAGTTACAAGTGTCAAGACCTAGTCCTCTCACTTGCTTCCTATTTTTTCTTTGTACTTAGCATAAGAAGAGACATCTATCCCAGAAAGTTATTATGTGATCCTGATAATAACGTGCACATTATTCAGGGCATCCCTAAACCTCGCCATAGTCATTGTCTGAGGTGGAGCCATAGTTCTCAGTGAAACTTGTGTGCCCTATCCTGCTAATACAAGACCTCGGTCCTTGTATCTAGGATCCTTGTCATCCTCCTTTTACTATTGGCGACCATGTCTCCGTTGTTACTTGCCTATAGTATAGGGGACCTTATCCCTAGGCTTTTGGAGGGGTACCTTGTGATACAAATTGGACTTGTTAGGACGCAACATGTGCCTGTACAGTGGCCAGATTGGCCCTGTAAACCTATGCTACCATATGTTTGTAATGTGGCAACCTATACTCCATCGCCATCACCGCCATGTGCGGGTGCCTGTCCCTGTGCAAACAGGGCTAAAAAAGTTGTCACCTGAGCCTGCACGGTGGCCACATGTGCATGAGCCCCCGTCAACTAATATTACAAACCTATGATCTGCGTCTATAAGGTGGCCACCTACCCCTACAATGCATCTCTCTAAACTGTGGCCATAACAAGATATGGCTACCCTAGCCTCGTTGGTGCCTCCTGTCATTATGCCACCCACCACTACCTATATCCATCAGTGACTCTGGCGTCATCTATCCACCTATCTTCCATCAACTCCTCCTACCCTGTCAGCACATTTGGATGTGGTGGAGACATAGGTCTCTCCACATCATCATGATAGTACTGTTGGAAAGATTGAGGTACATCCGGTGGCAGCATAAAATATCAGTCTAACCTTGTCCACAGGTATCATCTTGTGCTCACCGGCACGTCGACCCCTATATCCAGGTCAGTAATTATAGCTCCTATTAGGCCGTCTTTCATACCTCTATAAGATGAAATGCCAATATACAGGCCTTTAAACAAAATCAACTCCTGAAAGCCCCTTTAGTAACCGCCTGTAATATATAACATCATATGTGGCCCAAACCACCCTTTCGGTTTCCCACTATCTGGTACCCAAGCATCTGTATCCAACTTGGAGCAATAAACCTCCGAACCAATCATGTCGAGTAAAACCAACTAGACGCATGCATATGATATTCTCGTATGCCAATCAGTGTAGTAAACAGGTAAAACACATCCCAAACCTCCTCAATCTCCCATAGGCCCATAACTCCCTATATAATTGAGCTAGGAATGTTGGAGCCCAAGTGAAGAAGACTCGCTCCTCCATTATATCATAGTGTACTCACATCAGTGCTCGTGGGAATCTTCCACCCTCAGAATCTAGTAGTGTAAAGTAACCTACTAGCCTCTAACATCAGTACAGACACCCTCGTCTCCTGTGGGTAGGCTACATACATGTCTTCATAAGTGAGACCCGTGTTGTGATACCTTAACTCACCCATCGCCTCACCAAAAGTAGCTACTGTCAGCTCCGTTTATGCCTCCAAAGTAATACAATAAACTGACTCCCATGCAATAGAAATTTGTAAGATTTGATAGATGTCCTCTAGGGTGATGGTTATCTCACCCATCGATAAGTGGAAGGCTATTGGTTGCGTAGAATTCCATCTGTCGATGAGAGCGACCATCATATTGTGATCTTGCAAATAATGCACCTATAGCATTGGAACCCTGGTAAATATGACCTCAATCATATGTTCTGAGTCCTCTGTGGTCACACTAGACCACATCCATGTACCAACATAGGTGGTACTCTATCCTAACATCCTAAGCTGATATCTCACCTGCATCATCAAACACAACATTGTCAAGACTTAACTACCCAAAATTCACCTATTAACCACTAAACCATACCCAACCACATCAATCATGCCTAACCCCTTTACCTGATTCACCTACAAGCCTACTACCCTTTACCATCATTACCCATATTATCACATATCACCAAAATCACATTTTACCCTCTTCCCCTACTATTCATCCTTGCCTACCCCTTCTTCACCTATTTTACTTTCCTACCTAGACCTTCTTACCCCTCTTTTCTCTTAACCTTAACTGGCACCAAGCCACCTTGACTGTCACCATGTTTTCTTGACCATCATTGGTTCCATTTAACTGGTGTACGGTCACCCAAGATACCTGACTGATGCCGGCTAAAGCCGACCGACATTGGCCAAACCTTGACCGACGTCAGTCTCTGTCACGACATCAAAAACTGAAAACCTATTCCCCCATTCTCAAAAATTCACCAAAGCTTACCTGACACCCTAATTTACCCATCCCACCTTATCCTAGCTTAGTTCCCACACCTATTTAACCTATGTGTGACCTCCCCACCCCTCATTTCCTTCAATTTTACCCATGATTTCAAATTTCAAAATCCCACCCACAATTTTTAACCAAAAATGGTTTTAATAATACAATTTTTCAATCAAAAGAGGGATTTATATCGCCTCCTACCTCATCTTGAGGACATCTACATGGTGGCACCTCTAGTCTCTGTGCCGGTGGACCTGCCACACCTTCTCATCACCTCTGCCATGACCAAATCAATGGCTCACCTCCAAACCAATGAAAACACTTGAATCAATCTCTGGGACCACTGTCGATCAAACGCCAATCACCCACTACTGTGGCTTGCCAACTCAGCTCAATGCCTCGTACTATCATTTTCCAAGCCTCACTTTCTCCTCTATCATTTTCTACAAATGGAAAAAGTCAAAATGAATCCATAAAACATGGATTTTTCTTTTTTAGACCCAAATTGACATGGCCGACATCAGATCATGTCATGCCCTAGCTAACCGACGTCAGTTATTCCCTAACCAACATCGATCACTTCTACCATTACCATTTCACCCACATTTAGACCAATTTTACCTAAAAACATTACTAACTAAATACCTACCGACCCTCCCAACACCTATTACACCCTACCCACAAGCCTAAATTACATGTACATGTCCTTACCTACATTTAGGGACATGTTATTTACCTATACCTAGGCCTTACCCATGCCATGACCTATATACCCTGACCTGAACCACCTTTTGTGACATTGGAATTTGTGTACTCATTATACCTTGTGATGTTGTTACCTGTGTTGTTTAGCTTAATGACCTTACCTTACCTATTGTCGTGTTGTTTATCCCGACCAAACCTTTGGTGTACTGCATCATACCTAAACATTTGTTGCACCTAACATAAGTTGTGTTTCTATGACCATATCATGTACCCTGGATACTTGAAACACTTCAACCTTGTTTGGATATACCTATCGACCTTAGACTGATGTAGAGTCTTACAAGCTCTTCCACCAGGTACCGTGTTGCAAGTCTATACGTGTGTGTGCATTCGAGTGCCATTACCCTTACCTAATATGACCCTTAAACCATTAACTAATGTGCCCATACCCTTACATACAACCCACCTACCCCCACTTTCATCATTACCCATTTATGAAACCACTCACTGAACTCCGTGTATCACCTCGTCACCTCCTGGTTTGAGGGGGATCACCTCCACCCATACTTGGAGTAACCTCACCTTCATCTCTACTTGGGACAACCCCACTCTCACCTAGTATTTGGGGTAACCACTTCCTATTTTTTTCAGCGTCACTTATCAATATAAACTACATGATAAAAAGGGGAAAGATGTAGACACCAAATTTGGGTCACACTCACATTTGTCCCCTTTCGAGCAGTTAAAATAACACATTCACCTAACCAAGACCCCTTTACCCCACATTCATATTAATTTAATTACTTACAATTGAATTAATACCCATCCTCCACATTATTTATTAATTTAATTACTTTAATCAAATTAATTTACAGCTCACCCAGCCATATAACCCAGCTACATCACCTCGACACCTCACTATGGACTTATTAGTAGCTTACTAATTACCTAAGATCTTAATCTCTACTTATCTTAACTAACTGATACTTAGTTTAACCATAACATTAATTTATTATCCCTTCTCCAGTAACATTTTTGCTTATCTAAGCGCTTAAGAATCACTTGAGACCCAGACTACAACAAGTAGAGCACTCCAAAAATAACCAAGATCTATGTTATTTTTGGTAAACCTAGGATTTCCCTGCCCTAATCGACGTCTGGTTAACCTGCAACTGATACACCGGTTACCTTAACTATCATCAATTACCGTATATACTAGTTTTGTCAACCTTTTTCCCAGGTTTTTAATTTTCATTCATGATCTCATTCTTTCAAAGACTTGGAGTACTTGAATTTATTTATCACTCAGGTAAAAGAAGACAGATAGGAGCACTACCAACATTGGTCACCATTCATCATCCTCGTCACAATCACAGATTTACAACAGAGAGGCACAGAAGGTCCGAACTGTCTACGGCAAGAATACAACGAGTTCTTATATATGAATCTCTATTTTCACCATCTTCATCACCTACATCCTCCAAATCTGTTTTCCAGTAAGTATTTAACATATCTACAATGAATCTTTAATTTCCTTTTGTAGATTTATTTATTCATCTCTTGTAGTATATTCCTCTCCACACCCCATATACTTCCTTCCTTCCATCAACCCATCTCTTAATCATACCCAGACTTTTCACCCATTTTCACCCTCTCTCAAATAATTTTTAAGTCCTCCGAACCATTTTACGACCCCACCCTCACCATCTCCAACCTATGTGCAATCACAGGGAGTCTGGAAAACCAATTCTAAGAACTTTCTGAATAATTGTCCTCTACTGACGCTGGTTAGCCAACCAACGTCAGTCACTCTTCCTAACCAGCATTGGTCAGTCAATCAACACCAGTTACTATGTTTGGCAATATAGCTTAGACCAAGCGAGCTAATACCCACTTCCCAATAGCCCAGAACCATTTCTAATCCTTACCATGACCTTACCTGAGAGCATGTACCAGACTTGCAACTCAACACCAACCAATCAACCCTCCCCATTTTGACCTTAAACAACCTTTTGCATGACCTTTCTTATTGTTTTGTATGAGATACATAAATCATTTCAATTCCAATAGGATATTTACTTCATGTATGATTTAACTAGCATTAATATTGTTATATAAAAGTGGATTGACATCCTGTTCAGGAAGTATCACGCTTCCTGAGATCTAGCTTCCGCTAAGGAATTCCACTCATTGTTTTGTTTAACATCTATTTGGTGGTATTGTTTTGTATCTATAGGTAGTTCCTCCTAGCCAAAAGGGAGCTCTCACAATCAATTCTGTATCTGGAAGTCATCTACGCACACATTTGACCTTCAACCAATATTACAAGAGGTATTCCTCCTTGGCCTTCTACCCTTACCCGTTTCATTAATCTACTAAGAATCTGTTGAAATAGTGATCTTGTACTTAATCAAATTATAACTGTTAGTAAGGAGGCAGTCTCTTTATGCCTCTTCTAAAGGGAAGAATATAAAAAATAATGCTAAGGCTGTAGAAAAGGGACTGATCCATGAGTAGAAATTTTGTTGTACATTCCATTTGTAATCTTCATGTTATTGAATAAAATCCGAGTCCTATTAAATTTTTTTATAAACAAGCCTTAGGAGGGATTAGTACCCAAGGCAAGGCCCACTTGTCGTCATTTAAACCCTCTCCTTTTGTTTGTTATAGTTTCTTTCATGATTGGATTAGATTTGCAACAACTTATTCTTTATTTGCGATCTGTCTTTTACATGCTTTGATGATAGCCATAGTATTCATTTCTAATCATAAACTAGTTCATTTCCAACATTGTATATTCTAGTTATAGTGACAACAACTTTCCCTTATACCTCCCAATATCTATAATTGTGCATACATCATTGGCAATATTGAAAGTTTACGTTCCTAAGTCTAATAATTAAATGACTATGGATTAATGAACAACATACTAATTTCTACAAGTTAATTTGCACCACCAATGTGTACACCCCAATATCTCATGCGTTATAATATAATATTAAAAAAAAATATACTGCGATGTTAAGCTCAGTTTTACCTTGGTGACGATATACTTATTTCTAAAATCCAATCAGTTTAAGTCTTTCATCCATAATTTCTTTTACTAGTGCCTTCTTTTCTTGCCAAAACCTATGCATACATTTTTGTACACAATTTATAATTTTTTCATCCAAATTTTTAAAAAATGCCTCATCTAAAATCCATTCTACACACATTAAAAAACTAAAATTCAACATTTTTTCTCAAAGTTACGAGGGTGTAGACGTAGAAATATCATTTTTTGGGATGTGTGCACTTTGAAAATTAATAAAAATTATATATTCATCCATAAATTATGAAAAATTATTGGGACCTCATACATGGTCTTAGCTAACTTTCTACCAAAGGGATTTGAAAATTAATTTATAGAATTCAAAAAATGGGGGGGCACACACAGAATAGGTTATCATCTTTTTGACACAAAAATATACATACTTTGTGTACACACCACATTTGATCCTCTTAATCTCACTAATTTAAAAAAAATAGTAGTTTAGAAACTAGATTCTGAGCTCTTCAATACTTATTCTTTTCACTTTGTCAAATTTTGAGCATATGCATGCCGAGTTATTAGATGAAGTTCAGGTTTTGTTGATTTTAGGAAAAATGTGCCCACTTTTGACCCCCTTTGGTCACCCGTTTCGATGCACTTACCCATCATTGTTTGTTGATTGGTGGCCTTGAACGTTACTTTTGAGTCATTTCTTATTTAAAAAGGAGAGGTCAAATTGTTGGAGGTGTAGTAACAAAATCACACACTTACTACTATAATTATACGGTCGCAAAGTATGTTGTTTTATATATGGATATTTCGTAAGAAGAATATTCACTAATGACACATCCCCTAGTCTTGTCGTCAGTCTAGTTGGTCGTCGTCGTTGTTTGTCTTGCACATTCATTAGTTACTCACACAATTTTGGTCATCTCTCAGGGAGTCTTAGCTATCATTATTCACTTAGTGGTCGTCTCTAAGTCTTTGACTAGGGCACCTAGGGAGGGATTGGGGCACCCATGGGTGCCCCAGTCCTCTTTTTCAGCTACCTTGGTCTCACTCGCACTTGGTTCTAATTTATTTGTTTAAGGTTGATCTTTGTAATTTCCCCTCTCATTCCCCTTGGTACTAGCTGGCATGTTAGGTCATTACTGTCAAAATTTGAACAAGAGATCCCTATATAAACACAACATACTTATTATCTTATGCGTGAACTATATTATACCAAGGGCTAGCTATCTGCATAAGGCAAGGGACTGCATTTGGGAACTATTTACATCACACACTACATAAAAAAGGAAATTCCATTCTATTCAATCCAACAATTTTCCTTCTATCTAGTTATTATCCGTTATCTCTGTGTCATTGGCACTAGGGCACCATAGACACATCATTGCACACATAAATCACACAAAGCTACATTGGGTCTGAGACGTAGTGTAATGCTTAGTTGTAAGTCCACCATTGTGGCCGCCAAGGACAGTTTGACCCCTTCATATGCATTTTTCTTTTTTAGGGGTTTTGATGCTTTGTATGGGGTTTTGCAGGTAATTATTTATTGCAGGTATACAACATCATCAATGAAGCTAATGCAACATCCACATGATAAAAAGTGATTTATTGTGAAGATCTAACAACTTACTCAGACCTAAGTTCTAAGCTTTTTTATAGACCAGAGCACCCATACTACACACCAGGGTGCCTGCAGGTGCCCTAACCCTTCCTTGGGTGACCTAGTCTAGCCATATCTATTTTCGTTGCAAATTTATGAGGTTTGCTTCAACTCTCTACTCCTCCTTTTCATCATCCACTCAGTCCCAGATCATTGTGAGGTAAGGTATTTTCAGGTTAGTACCCTTTCCCTCCTATTTCAATTATTTTATTTCATTTAAAATATGAAATAAATTATTTAACATTCATATTTTAGTTTATATCAATTATTATATTGCGGTACTTCTTATATTAACTTCTAAAATTCATATTTTAGTTAGTCATTTTGGTGAATCCAACCTTTAGAACATTTTTCCCTAAGATCCGCTTAAAATCCTAATGGGTAAAGATAGTTCATATTCTTCTCAGTCCATCACATCTCATTTTAGCATCCATCCTATCTATGATGAGGTCATCATCACTGAGCTCACTAGTAATCCTACTATGCTAGATGATATTCAACAACTCTTAGACAGTCAACAATATGTGCCAACTAGTTTTGAATATTCTCCCATTGGCATTAGTATTGTTGAGGATCTAATATCATTTACTCATTTTACACCATGTTACATGAATACTAGTGATCCTCCTTCTGATATTTCTTAGGAAATTCTAGATGGTTCCCATATAGATTACATGCTTGGCATTGATAATCACTCACATGTGCATACTGATTCTCCTTCTAATCAGACCACTACTATAGTTCCATCTCATGATTCTCTTACTTTTGATATTACTTCTTATGATACATTTCATACAAGTTTACATACTCTTTCACATCATGTTGATGATCCCATTGATAATATCTTTAGTGACATTCTCATCTTTAAATCTCTTTGTGACGAAGCACTTGATAGCCATGATTCTCCCACTTTTCATTATACTGAGTGTGAATCTCCATTTCCTGTTAGATTTAGTAGGGGATAAATAATCCATAAATTACAGACACACCATTAAATCTGAATATTATAGATTATGATACACAGTTGATTTAGACAAAGACACAACTTGAAATAGTTAGAGAATAATAGAGCTTAACGAGCAAGAGCTTGAAAGAAAATAATGAACAAGAGAAGAGACAAATAACACCATATTTAAGTGGAGAAACCCGAAGGAAAAAAACTCCACTGTAAAATCACTATCTTATATTAAGAATTTACAGAAGTTTAACCCAACACTTCCACTTCACTCCTCAGTTCTTTCACTACATTCTATAGAGCTATGTCTCTTGATCAGTCAATACAATAACAAAGAATGTCTAGCTCATCTTACATTCTACTAGTGTCTTACATACTCTGCTAGCTTGCATATCTTACAGTCTGATCTCAGTCTTTAATACTGACTATACAAATGTAAACGTTGTTAAAGAGAATCCTGAGAGGGATCACCCAAATCAATGTGGGTGGGTGAATTGGTCAGGCCACTTCACTCTTAATTGTGAAATACCTTTTTAATACAATTTGATTAGACAAATTTTTAATAATATTGGGGTGTACTGAAGTGGCTGATCCCACTTGACATTATCACCCCAACACTCCCCCTTAATGTTAAGTGGGAAGAAAAAATAGACATGCCAAGTTTTAGACCCATGAATCAGTAACAATGATTCAAGCTTAGCATGCAAAAAGGGAAATCCACAGATCTTCCCAAACAAAATTCTTAAGACCAATGCTTTACAATATGAAGACTTACATCAAACTATGGATCCTTTTATAAACTAAGGCATACCCATAATAAAGCTTCACTGGGATTTACAAGTAACTTCACATAGAGTGACACATTTACTTATTACAAAGTGGAGGAAGTATTGGAAGTTTACAATGAACTCCCTTATGCATTTTCTCATGAGACTTTTAGTTCACATACAATGTTACAACCATGTGTAACCAATCCCTAAAGGATCACTTTGTTACATACAAAGTGGGTGGTCATGATCCACTCTTAAAAGTTGACCCAGGTCTTTTATAATAATCCATCAAGAGTTGGAATTTTCATACACACTCCCCCTCAAGGAAAACTCTTATAGGCTGAAACAAGGCACAAAAATTGCAAGACTTCACAACATGTAATGGCCTTCAACATAATATCTGATGTTTGAACTGGATTCTTTATCAAGAGCAAATCTAGCCTTCACATAGAGGAGGAATACTTCCTTTAGCTCCTATGTGTATCACTACCAACAGCCTCTTTAGCCACATGGATCTTTTTCTGCTTCAAGTGATGGTGCCTACATCAAAAATTGAACACAAATCCAGCTACATATCTAACACAACATCAACAAATATCATAATAAGCATAATAGAAATCATACAAATTTTCACTTTTAACCAAGTATAAAGGTTAAACACTAGTTAGATAACAACTAACATATCACTATGCTTAACAATTAACAAATATGTTGAAATAATTCCAACATATTACACTTTGTAAAATATATATTAGATGCAATCATTATTAGACGTCTCCAATACAAACACAAAGGCATCTCCAAGTGTCATTTGATATGCATATAATAATATTTTAGTAATCAATTAAAATGTTTTATCAACAAACATATATATCTTATTCCAAGCCTTTTATACAAAGATAAGACTTGATAGATAACATCTAATCAAACAATCAAATTATTCAAGAATAATGAAGCATTTATCTGAAAAACATGATCCATTAAACAATGGACACACCCATGGATTTATGTGAATTTTTCTTTGAACAATGACCATGTAAGCACCCTTTTGAAGTCTAGACATGTCATATATGATCATATTTTTATGCCATAAAACATGATTTAACAGTAAAAAACATTACTTCTCTTGATTCTAAGAATTATATTTGTTACTACTAAGATATCATGACTGTTTTGACAAAAGAATCATTATCTAGAGAAATAGCTTGAAGAAAAATCTTTGAAAAATTTGCAAGGTTTTCAGTTATGTTATGCTTTTTATATAGTTTCCTATAGAGTTATTACAAGTATCTATATGATTCTATTTCATCAAAATTATGATTTGATTTGTTCCAGTTTCTATTTCTGAAATTTGATTTGTTTTTTTGATTTACAATCCTCTTTCAGAGCTTATGGCCAAAATTTCCATAGTTGTGACATCTACCATCAAAACTTACTCTTAACTTTCCTATTTATTGTCTTTACAAGGGGGTTTAAAATATGGCTTTTGATTTCTAAATTTAGAAGGTTTACTTTTTCATTCTTGAGTGAAAAGTGTCATAAGTAGCATTCTCTTATGAATCAAAATTTTCCCTAACACTGCTCTTCTTGAATTAACAAAGAAAACAAAGTTTCCAAATCAGATAGATCTGATTCTTATTCTGATACTTAGATTTAAGAATGGAGATAAAATTTTTGAAATTTTTATGTTATTGATCTGTATAATGAAATATAGGAGCTTATCTTGAAATAATTCATAGTTACAACCATCTAATTGAGCTTTTATGATCTTAATTTTATCTAAATAATCCATAATTTTCTCATCCCCCTTCATGGGAGTTGTGATCAACTCTAAAACAAGTTTAATTATCTTAGATAGCCTACCAGCTTCATGGATGGATTCTAATTTGCTTCCATGCATATGTAGGTGAGTCCATATGGCCTATATGCATCCAGAATTAATCTCTAATGCTTTGCAATATGATGGACAAAGCTTCCTGCTATCTCTGAGAAAATGAAATGAGGTTTTCAATAGTAGAACTTGTCTCCCTGTGGAACATTTTTCTATACCAATCACAAGGTCCCAAAGCTTTGTAGCCATAAAATAGGATTTTAATATGAATTTTCCATATGTTATAATTTGTTGCATTTAAAATATGATACTTGTCAATCAAAAAATTAGAAGAACTAGCCATTTTTAATGCTCAAACAACAATGGAAACAATTACAGTTAAAAAAATAGGTAAGAAATCCAAATAGAGACAAAAAAAAAATAGCTACAAAATCTTTTCATTTGTTATACAAATGCAAAGGACTCAAAATTAACATGCAATTATCTTGAATTAGTCGAATATAAGATCAAATTGACAAAGCTGAGTTGGGGTCTAATTTGAAATCTATGAGGCAAAGAAACTTAGGAAGCCACAATACAAAGAAAAAAATAGAAAACCCATGAAACAAAGAAACTTAGGGAACCACGTTACAAAAAAAATAGCAAACTACGACACAAAGAAATCTCTACAAGTAATCTAGCAACTCAATGAGGTAAGCTAAAAAATGAGCTACTACAAATAAATATCAAGTTAAAATAGCCAAAGTGGGGTATGACACGTGGAACAGAGATCAACAATACCAAGAAAGGCACATTCATCTTTAAAAATAGATCCTGGGATGAGAAAACTTTAAAAAGTAAAGCTAATGCCTCTTCCAATTCAAAAAATTTCAATAAACTACAACAATAGACAAACAAAAATGCGTTAAAAAATACTATGACAATACTGACAAAATTGAATACACGTGTCAATTTTTCAATTAGCTTATTTCGACTTTAAGATAGAACACAATTAATTAAGAAAATATAACATATACACGTGTCTTTAAAAAATTAGAACATCCCACGGACATAATGCGAAAGGAAAGTCTAATCAAACCCACTTGTCAAAAAATTTAATGGCTTAAAAAATAAAATTTGACACCACAAAAATACTAAGAAAACTGTCACTAAGACAGGTGCTCACAATTTTCAATGTAGGTAATAAATCAGAAGACCATATACACTTGCGAAGGATCCATTTAAATTACATGCCAGGTTGATTGGTTTACACTTCTGATAAGACAGATAAAATGCGAAAGAACATGGAATTGGACATGTTCTATTGGATCACAGATTTGAGACAAATTTAAAAAACTGTGAAATGAAGAAAATGTAGAGATCACTTTTTAATAAGTCAGAGGAAAAAAAAATCTCAAAACAATAACTAAAGTCAAATATACAAAAATACTTTAGTTTATTAGTTTGTTACTTTTGATCTAACACAAGACTTTGCCACCAACAAAAACAAACTGAGGAGACGTGAAGCCATTTATTGGCTTGCAATTTCGTAAGTTTGAAAAAATGACAAAAGAATATGTGAAGATATGTGGAGTAATTTTTATTGGCTTCACTTTTCACAAATTTTCAACAAACAGTTATAAATATGAAGGTGGAAAATTTCTTATTGGATAATGATTTCACAAATCTTATATACAAATGTGAAATGCAAAGGTACATACTTGGAGCAATTTTATTGGCTCAACCTTCACAAATTTCAGAAAAGTTGAATGCAAGACTCACAAGTATGAAATAGAATCTATGTGGAGAAAAAATAATGGCTCAGGTTTCACAAATGTCACAAATAAAATCCAAGTCTGATAACTTGGACATGTGTAAATCCCTTATTGGCTTGAATTTCGTATGACAATACAGATAAAAAATATTACTGGCAGTGAAGAAATATGGGATAGGTTTTGATTGGCTCAGACTTTGTAAAAATTGACAAATGAAAGCTATCTAGAGCAATATGATTGGCTCAAGCTTCACAGTCAAAGGAAGTCAAATAAGTCTGACAAGGGTGAAGCCAGATTGCACATGAGGATTGTGCCCAAGCTTTGCAAAGATAAAAGGAAAATATAAATTAGATTGCAAAGCCACTTGGCACTCTAAGAGTGGGTTCACAAAGACATAAAGGTTTCAAATGGAGGCCACTTGGCAAAACATGAAAATAACAACAAAAACAAAGCTATGTGGAGCAATATTATTGGTCCAAACTTTGCAAAATAAAAAATGACCAAAAATACAAGCCAGATGGCACAAAATGATTAGATCAAGCTTCGTAAAGGTAAAACTAGTAAAAAGATAATAAATTTTTGAAAATGTGAAGAACAACTTTGAATGATTGGTCCAAGCTTCACAAAGAAAAAATAGGAAAAATAAAGATATTTACAGATCCACATTAAAAGTCCTAAAAAATAGATCTAAATAGATCTTTCAGATCCAAATTCAAAAAATGATTTAAAGCTAAAATAATGTCACTATAAAATAGCTCATGACTACGATTCAAACTATAAATGGACTGAAATGAAAGATGCAGAAGCGAAATATCTAAGAAAACAAACACTTCAAACATGATCTAAATAGTCATTTAGCCCATTTTAACCAGTATTTCAAAAAATATTTTGGTGGGAATTGGAAATTTAAACTTGATTAGCTTGAACATGACTGCAGAAATTTTGGGTCTCACAGATCTGTCACTAAACTTAAAGTTTCTTTACCCTTTCAAGTCAAAAATACTTCTAGATCAATCCTGCACACACACAATCACCAAGATCTGATACCATGTTAGATTTAGTAGGGGAAATATAATCCAAAGATCATAGATCCACCATTAAAGTTGAAGACTATAGATTATGGTATGCAGTCAATTTAGACAAAGACATAACTTGAAATAGATATCGAATAACAAATCTGAATGAGCAAGATAAAAACAAAATAAAAACAAGAGCAAGAGACAAATAACACCAAATTTAAGTGGAGAAACCCTAAGGAAAAAACTCCACTGGTAAAAGCACTTTCTATATTAAGAATTTACACAAGTTTAACCCAACACTTCCACTTCACTCCTCAGTCTTACACACCGTCTATAGAGCTATGTCTCTTGATTAGTTAATTCAATAAAATGACCATCTAGCTAGTATTACATTCTTCTAGTGTCTTACATACTCTGCTATGTATATCTTATAGTCTGATCTCAGTCTTTAATACTAGACATTGTACAAATGTAAACGTTGTTAAAATCAATCCCAAGAGGGATCACCCACATCAATGTGGGTGGGTGAATCGGTCAGGCCACTTCACTCTTAAATGTGAAAGACCTTTTTAATACAGTTTAATTAGACAATTTTTTATTAATGTTGGGGTGTTCCTGAAGTTGCTAAACCCACTTGACATTATCACCCCCTATGGATAACTTCTTCGACACCTACCCCTATTGTGCCTTAAACATGATAAATCTCCTTTATCTTTTCTTGATGTTACTATGATCACTCATAATGAAAAGTTACAACCTCTTAATACATTAGTTCCATCTCCCACTATTCCTTCACAAGACGCTTTGTCTCTCATGCATGTTGTAGGTCAATTACAATCTCAGGCTTAGTCACTCATGTTAGAAAGTAGGGCTTATTATGCTTCTATTGATAACAACTCATTACATGGTAACCCTATCCCTAAGAAGATTCATAACTTTGCATTTCCCAAGGACTTTATTATGCCTTTATTCACATGCTTTGATGGTACTGGTGACCCTTGTGCACATCTTCAACATTACCAAATGGTTATGTCATCCCATTCTAATGATATATTATTGCTTAAGGCATTTTGACACACACTCATTGATAAGGAATTACTATGGTACAATCATCTTTCATTTGGGTCCATTAGCACTTACTATGACATGGAGGATGCCTTTCTCTATCGCTTTATCATCAATAATTTCCCTAGAGTCACTTATGACCTTCTTCCTACTTTACATCAGGGTTCATCAAAATCTATCAAGGATTATATTTTACTATTCAATGCTTGTATGTATCAACTAATGTTTTAACCTATCGATCTAGAGATGAAATTCATTTTCTGTCGTGGTTTGAACCCCATGCTTAAGTAAAGATACAATATGATACATGTGAGTCATTCATTCTTCTGTGCTATAAATTCATATACCTAGAACAAAATCTTCTTGCCACACATGTCATTGATCCTCCACGCATCTCTAATACTATTGTATCATATAGTTCTCCTCCATCAACATCGGTTGAGCATCCTACACAATCTCCATCTCGAACTAGCAAGCAATCTCAACCTACTCCATCAAAAGAGAATACTTATTATCCTACTCTGCAACATGATACTTCTCCTTCCACCCCATCTATGTCGCGTGAGCCATTACACTTCTCTCATCACGTTAGACCTCATGATGTGCTGCATAATTTACTTGATAGGCATCTCAATCAATTACCATCCAACTAGCACCATCCGCAACATCGATTACAAAGTCAATGTGATCAACCTTATTTTAATTATCATCACATCAATGGTCATAGGGACAATGATTGCTTCACCCTTCACAATAGGTTGCAACAATTAGAGGATAAGGGGCATCATTTCCTTTGGATCTTTCTCACGTGAGTGGTCCATCTCTTCTCTACCTTGTCAGTGAATTTTACTATAGCTGAGTCATCCTCTCCATTTAGTGTTCATGTTATAGTTTTGTCCATCACTATAATATGTCACTCATGAGTGCTCTCCACCACACCCATACATTGTTTGTACCCATCACATCTACCACATCTACCTCATTCATCTTATCCACTGTATCGTGAATCACTTTGGCTTCCACAACACTCCACATTTGCACATCCCATCACTGCTCCACATGATATTTAGTTCAATTCATATGCTCACATTGCTTCTATACCACATGCTTCCACCACTTGACGCAGCCTTGGTCTCTGGTAGGTTATTATTATCACTTTACCCCCCCGATGATGCACATGTGTTCTTATAGTTCTTACATATTTATTGAGGGTTTTTCTAGAAGAACCTTTCATCACACGCTTCATTCATTTCATCTAGCACACTCAATCATTTCCTAATGATGCACTCTTACTTTATGCGAGTCAATCTTGACTGCTAAGGGGTCTTAAATAAATGAACCTAATCATCCATAAACTGGTGAGCATTGCTCATCTTCCCCCCCCCATAGTCATCACACTAACATATTGCGATCACATTAAAATATCACGTCTATTTTATTTATTATTGGTAAATGGTTTTTTGGAAGGGACTATACCCTTGTACAACATACCTTCATCATGACACATTAGTTGGATAATCATACATTATCATTTTTTTCCATACATTATACTATCATCATTACACTAACTACACATTACAAATTATATTAAAAAAATATACATCTCACTCAACTCATCAATAAAATTACATATGTTATCTATCATCATTACACATTTTGTTTGTCATTATCAACATCACAATACACATCTATAATGATATACAACACATTATATACATTACAATGATAATCACTGAAGCATACATCATGAACCACATTATGACATCACTATAAAACAAAATAAACACATCATATATCCATAAATATACCAATATATATATCGAATACAATCATCATTACAAAAATGTATCATCACTGGGGGTAAACTCCCCTACATCATATACAAGAATACAAGCCAAATCTCATCATCATTATCACTCTCAAGTACTGCAAGAGCCCTATAACTCTACGTCATTATTCGCGGCCTCGATACCTCTTAACCTGTCTCTACAACAATGTAACCTTGGTAGAATGCTCTGTAAACTGACACTGGAACTTGACATAGTGTGCAAACAGATCCTGTGCTAAGGGACCACCACCCACCACTTCCTTAGCTCATTGAGTCTTCTCACATGCCTCGTCCCTCTCACCTAGCAACACAATACAAGTCATCATTGCTATGGCCATTGGCTCAAACAAATGGGACTACTGGCATGCTATGTCATCAATGCACTCTAGTATCCCTCCACCCGTGAGACAATTAGTAGGCACATTCTGCATCAATGTGTGGATGGATGTATCCACTATTAAGGACCAATATGCATTGCCTACAAAACAAATAGAACCTGTTTAATCACCATTGGTATCACATAGGAAAAAAATAAAACACACAAAATCACTATACAAATACTCACGCTCTACTCTAGCCGCTACCATGTTGTCGGGGGCATGTGCTTACCCCTCTCCCTCTCCTCCCTGTGGTATCCCCATTGCATCTGCGAATAATGGAAACAAAAATACCCATCGATGTGACACCCACCACATTTGGTACTCCTCAATACATCCCACATCATCTGAGTCTATCAACTCTATCATCACATCTACCTCACCTAGACCAGGAGGTACTTGTTGCTTTGTTGTGGGCCTTGGTCTAGCTTCGGCCCTCTTGGGTGCTCTAATAGCTCTCAACCATATATACAGCTTTGGGGGCACGTCTTGAGCCATACCAAACTATGGCGATACTCTCTTCACATGGAATAGTTTGAATACTCCTTGAAATCGATCCTCCAACCATATAGTCCTACATATACATTACAACTCTACATCATCCTTTGGACATCCTCCATAATTGCGGTATGGCCTCCATATAATTACCTCATGCCCCATCCTGTCTATCATTGCCTTGTAAGTATTAGTGCCCATCTAATACCCACACATATTAACCCACCTCCTTGTAAATATATTTGGCCTCACCCACTCTACTCGTGGACCTCCAACGGGCCTTAACATGACTATATGCTCATACACCCATACATGCAATAGTGTGGTGGCTCCTATCCCAACGCCATGCTCATCATGAGTAAACATGTATAGGTCTCTATATAGGTGGGTCAACACACATTGTGCCCACACATATCTAGTACTCTCCTCCTCTATTTGGGGACATATATCATGCATCTTATACAAGATGCCAACAGTTCCTCCCTCTACTATAATAGATTAAGAAATGACAACGACTATGAACTTCCAAAAATGCGGTACCCCAGACCTCAAGATAACATCTAAAATGATATGGGCCTCGACAGGTGCTCAAGTCCCCATAAAATATTGCTTAGCAAATCATATCTGTCTCTCTATATCCTCTAATGATACAACCTGTACTCTCTCCCTAACAACTTAAAATCTCAGTATATGATACACCTCCTTCAATGTAACTATCATCTCACTTGTAGGCAACCAAAATGTACAATTATCCACATACCATCTCTCATATAACACTATCAACATAAGCATATTGTGGGGCACATCCCCCATCTGCGCTATGTGCCACAGGCTCACATAGTCCATAACATCCCAATCATTGTTTGACTTTCCTAACCCAAGTAAAGTACTCAAATGATGACCACCATAGAACTCTCTCGAGTGAATATCCCTCTACACAACACAAAATGACAAAAAAAGTAACATTAGAACACTATACAAATCCAAACACGCTCATTTATCATGTTACTATGCACTAGAAATATGATTTTAATCATTATAGACCAAATACACATTCTTTGGACCAGAGCGCCTAGATGTAGGACTGAGGCGCCCAGGAGCAGAATACAAGTGCCCAGGTCTAGGAGCTCTTATCCTAAGTGTAACTAACACCCTCACCACTCTCGTCCAGGTCTAAAATGTTGAGAACTATCACAATCTCAAATTTGTAAAAAATTCAACAAAAATGACTAACATACAAACATATTTTGAAAAAACAAAACACTTACCAACTCTACGGTTGTACGTGATGCTATGGCGGTAACCAACATCTCAAACTAGCTAATACGAGCTGATATCACTTGCGGCATCCTTACTTACTTAGAGTTCACTATCACTCTCGCGTAAAAGAAAAATGAAGTGACTAATCACCTTTTCATCTTAATATTTATAGTTACTTTTCATCACCCACTTTACTATGGTCATTACTTCGTGCTTATTACCACAACTAATACACACTACATGATTTTTTTCATATCTTGAGCGTTGTTACTCCAATTTACATATCATTTATGGTGTTCTTTTTAGAATCCTGCTACCATCGTATCATACACATTATACATGCATTCTCTCTCATCGATGTTATCTTTCATTCAATCTATACACATTTTGGCAATCTTTATCATACACTATTCATCTCGTGCTTACTTTTAGTTCACCATTCATTCCTATCGGCACTTCCCCTTTCGTAAAAAGGGGTGCATACTATTGGGGCCATCCTATAATTCTTATTATGTCATCATGTGATCAATCAACACTACCAATTTTTCATTTTCAAACATTTACTAATCAACCATGCAACATTTCAGCATTAATCCCCCCTAATGACCTAACTTGGGGGTAAAAAAACATACAATTTCTCTATGCAAAATTTCATCACTTCCCCCTAATGATCTAACCTGAGGGTAACAAGCGTTAAAATCCTTCAATGTGATCATTCACTAATTTCTATTTATTCCCCCTAATGAACTAACCTCGAGGAAACTAGCATAAAATATTTATATGAGTAACCAATCAAAACAATTAATCATATCAATCAATCAACACGTTCAAATCTCTAATAGTCAAAATCATATCATTCAATTAATACAATACAACAGAAGTAGCCTCCCAGATGACCTAACTTGGGAGCTACATGTGTTACTTTCCCAGATGACCTAACTTGGGAAGTTATTCTATATTTGGCATTTCTTCCAGATGATCTAACTTGGAAGCCATCATACATTCTATGTTTTCTTCTAGATAACCTAACTTGGAAGCCATCACATTGCAGTGATATTCGTGGAGTGCGGGCAAGATTACCTTTCCTATACCACTCCTATATAGGTCAACTGTTTGATTAAAATTATTTAGATCCACAAACCACAAATGTTTGATCTGAGTCCATTTGTAATGGTTATATCTTTAGGATGTAGTTATAGGTTGGGGAATAACACATCTTTCTCCCTACACTCTTCCTTTAGCAGTAGGATGCCTAAATCCTCATGTCGTTTATTCATATACATGTAAATTGGGTTTAGAACTTATCACTCCCTACCCCATCTCATTGTCATCATACACATTCGAAATCATCAATTATCTAATATTACAATCACCACTCTCATTTAGTGTACTTCACCATGAAATTATGTTTCTCGCTACATTGCATGGATCAACACACTGATCCATGATTTGGCACGTTATATGGTTCATTTGGCATGATTTTGTACCACATTTGTGCATTCTACTACAACATGGGCTTATCTATATTTCTCTCAGGTACACATCTCTATCTAATTTATGTTACCAAGATTTCTGCTCACTAACATAAAGTGGGGGAAAATGTAGTCACAAAATCGTGCACTTACTACTACAATTATACCACCAAGTATGTTTTTTTATATATGGATCTTGTGTAAGAAGAGTATTCAGTAATGATCTATCCCCTAGTCATGTTGTCAGTTTTTTGGTCGTCGCCATTGTTTATCCTACAAATTTTTCAGTTACTCACACAGTTATGGTCGTATCTCCAGGAGTTTTAGCTCTCATTGTTCACTGAGTGGTCATCTCAAGTCTTTGACTAGGGCACCTAGGGAGGGATTGGGGTTCCCATGGGTGCACTAGTTCTCATTTTGGGGTACCTTAGTCCCACTCGTATGTGATTATAATTTATTTTTTTGAGGTCAGTCTTTGTACTTTTCCCTCTCATTCCCCTAGGTACTAATCAACATGTCGGGTCATTAGTGTCGAATTTTGAGCAAGAGATCCCTCTATAAGTAGAAAATACTTACTATCTTATGCAAAAACTATATTCTACTAAGGTTCAGCTATCTACATAAGGTAAGGGACTACATTTGGGCACTATTTGCATCACACACTACATAAGAAAGGTACATTTATTCCATTCCATCCACTATTTTACATTCTATCTAGCTATTGCTCGCTAACTTTGCGTCATTGGCACTAGGGAACCCTAGGCACATCATTGCATACAAAAATCACACAAAACTACATTAGGTATAAGATGTAGTGAAACTCTTAGTTGTAAGTCCACCATTGAGGCTACTAAGGACAATTTGAAACCTTCATATGCATTTTTATTTTTTAGAGGTTTTGATGCTTTATATGGGGTTTTACAGGTAATTCTTTATTACATGTCTACGACATCATCAACGAAGCTACTGTGAAATCCATGCGACAAAAGGTGAGTTATTGTGAAGATATAATGACCTACTCAGACCCAGGTTCCAAGTTGTTTTACAGACCAGAGTTCTCATATTGTAGACTAAGGTGGATACAGGAACCCTAATCCTTCCCCATGCACCCTAGTCTTGGCTAGATTTGCTCCTGCTGTAACTTTTTGAGATGTGCTTCAAGTCTCTGTTCCACCTTTTCATTATCTTGTTCAGTCCCAGATTGTTGCGAGGTAAGGTATTTTTAGGTTATTACCTTTTCCCTCCTATTTCAATTATTTCATTTCTTTTAAAATATAAAATAAATTATTTAGCATTCATATTTCAATTTATATCAATTATTACATTGCATTACTTTTTAGATTAACTTCTAAAATTCATATTTTAGTTAATCAGGAGGGAATTCTATGACCATTACATTTTCTGAATTGGCTTGTAAAGATGAACACTTGTTGCTGTAAATTTATGAGGACGAAAACCCTTAGAAGAGGTGATAGAAAGAATGAAAAAACTCCTCTTAGCACTCATATTTTTTTGGAGATTCAAGAGGAAATTTGATTTATGAATCATTATTTTATTCCATCCTGGAGTGACCCATTTGAAAATAGTTTTTGGCATATTTGAAGGATTAAGTTAAGCTATTGTGTGGTTATTGTGTGAAGTTCATTTTTTAGATTTTTTATTCTAATTTTTGTTGGGTTTTGAACCCCCATTTTACTACTGTTTTCATAGGTCGGATCTACAGTTTCTATTAAATAAAAATATGAAGTTTTGATGCTCAGTTTGGGTGCTTTCTCTTGAATTATTTTTAGAAGATTTATTGCTTCTAAAATAAAATAGAGATAGGTTGTGTATTGAGTATTTTATCTTGGGTATGAGTCACATTTCTCCATAATCAATTCATGGTTGCATTGGATAAATTAAATGTGCCAAAGTGTGGAAACCATTTTGTATAAAAAGGGCATATTATTCTATGTTTTATTGAAGACCCTAGTCACACTTCTCTTTACTAATTTATATTTTCTCTAACAACAATTTCCATGAACTTGGATAAATCTGTTTTGTTGCTTGGATTTACCAAAAATCATCTAGGGTAAGAATTATCCCATTTAAAAATGTTGCACGTCCTGTTGTAAATGGAATAGTATTGGGAGAGATGTAGGATTTTCCCTCTAACCGTTAACATTTCCCCATACATAAATGCCACTACAGATGGTCACAAACCCAATATAAACTTCTCACAAATGACACATCATTCTAGGCATATCATTGTCCTGTATATGCCCTAGTTGTCATTCCTTATTTGATATGGAGAAAACATTATAATTAGTTCCCTTTCTCAAAATATGTAACTAGCCATTGCTTTTGTTCCTATTGTACTTGATAGTAACATGTAGCTGAGTACATTGTTATGGATTTTAGAGAAACATGTCACTAGAACCTTGTTAATCATGCATTGTACATGTTTCTTCCCTTGAACAAGACCACTCAGGTAGGACACTAACACTCACTGTTCCTGTTTGTATTGGACACTTCTTCCTTGCATTGATTTTTGGCCCAAGTATAATTTTGAACCTATTTTATATCCTATTTATTCTAATTTTGATGTGTACCAATTTATGTTTGGTCTCTATACTGCTAAGAGGGTTAAATAATCACCTGATAATTGCCCCCACTCATTTGGGGTGTGTGAGATGATCCAAGGTGAGCGTAGACTAAACAAGGAAAGACAAAATTGATGTGAACATTTGAAATATAACTCCTGCAAGGGGAATAGGGAATGCACATGGTAACTACCATAACACATGCAAAACAATGGGAAATGATAGCAAAAAGTGTTAGTCATAAAAAAACATGACATGATGTAATAGAAACCAGTCAAAACAGGTCGTAACATGGCAAAAGACATAACAAGTGGTTGGATGAATACATGGGACACCACTTAGGATGTCACAAAACACTCAAAGCCTTCAATTCTATGGAAGAAAACATGTAATCAAGTATAGGGCATAACTTGCAAATAATGACAAACAAGACACAAGCTTAAACAAGATACAACCATATATAATAACCATGGTTGGAAGTAAGCCTATGAGATAAATGCTACACATTGTAGAAACAAAATATATACACTTAGGAACATTTCTAGGTCCTAAAATCATTGTAGAACTTACATGATTCATAAGCAAGAAAACTTGTAATTGACAACTCCCTTTAACCTTTTGATTTCTCTTATGCACTTTTATTGGCTTTATACATCTTGCACTCCTGTCAGAATTTGACTATTTTATATTTCTATGGCCTTGGACACTAGCGCCAAATTGGAACACTAGTGTCAGGCACTCCTATCCTTCTTTACATTTTTTTATCCTTTTCGACCGCTTTTGCTTCTTAATTACTTTTTACTACTTTAGCTCAGCCTTTTAGTTATTAATTACAAAATTCAAACAAGGGAATCATATAAATACATAATTATGCTTTTAAAATAAAGGGACCAAGCACTAAGAATTACATACTATCACCTAATCTTGAATCCAAAGGCATAAAATCACTTCAAAGCATCCATTTAGCACACTCATTTAAGGGATAAGGGATGCATTCTTCTGCATACACACCATAGGAGGGGAAGTTTATTCCATTTCATCCCACACATTCTATACAAATACTACATTCTAGATCTGGCTAGCTATCATTAGTGCAACTTACACAATGGCATCCTAAGGCATCATTACACACACTCTCATACAAAACTACATGGAGTTTGAAATGTAGTGCAATACTTGGTACTAAGTTCACCCTTTGTGTGACTGTAAGGGTTAGTCCAACTCGATATTATACATCTTTTTTTATTAGATTTGACATGGTTTGTGGACATATGTAGGTAAATGATTTGTTTTGTAGGTTACATGTACCATCAGTGATCAAGGAATGAAACCAAAGTGATAAACAAAGACTAGCATCGAAGCTTCTCCTGCACAGAAAAGACCAAGTCTAGATCATTCACAAATACATTAGCATCTAGAACAGACGTTAGTGCCCAAGCACTCCTGCCATCCTATGTGCACTCTTGTTCAACACGTTATTGAGTCTTAGAACCTCCAACGAGCATTGACGATACTCTTTTTGATCTATTTCAGCTATTCACCTGCCCATATCACTTCCAAACTACTCATAAATCAGCTAAGTCACTCTATCTCCTCCTCTTGCTTAGGGTTTCACATTTATATATGCTTGTTTACTTGTGTTTTACTCTATATTATAATTTTTACATCATTCATTACAATAGTTACTCTACAATTAGATTTAATCCCATTTAAATTAAATCACACATGAAGCACCCATTAGCATGTAGGAAAATTGATAGTATGTCACCAACAATCTAGTTGAAATTGAAAATCAAAGTAGTAGATATGACAATGATATAACCTGAATATGGAGAAATAAGAAAGGTAGATGCCTCTAAGACCCTCAATGGGACTTAATAACAATACCAAACATCATACATCATGTGACAACTTGTAAGTATATTGCATTCACCTTAAGAGTACTAGGTGAACATGCATATGTATATGGAAAAAATATATACCATACTATGAATCGAAGTAACATGGTAAGCAATGCACAACATAAAACAATATAAATAAGCAAGAATACATTTGGTCGATATGTAAGCTAGTATTTTTGAATTTTTGTAAATATTTGAATGTTTTTGAATTATTAGACTAGGAAATGTAATGCCTAAGAGAGGTGAGCAAGCTTTCCCACAGTGTATGAGTGTAAAGTGAGTTCTGTGTAGGTAAGTGCACCCTCAACAATAATTTTTTAACCTATAACAAGAGTGTGTCATCAGGTAACAAGGGGGATAACATAATAGCTACCAAAGAACATGGTCAAAATGGTGAGGGGAAAACCCTATAGAGTCCAAGATCCCAACTGCATGAGTAGAAAGTGTATAAACAACTAGATTGTGTCCAACAAGAGAAGCTAGAATAGGTGGAACATTGGGCTTGTTGGAAATAGTGGAAAAAGTAAGTGAAAACATAGGGATCAATGTGTGAGTGAAGAGATGTGTAACATATGTAGTGCTAGAAGGATCACCAATATCAACTAGAAATAATGGAGGGAGAGATAAAATAATCATAATCGGAAATATGTGCAATTTGGGAATATTACGTCATTGAAGTTGTATGCAATAATCCTTATGATCATAGACATAAATGTGGAAAGAGGCAAATTGATTTTCCCCAAGGATGAAACAAGATGAGGTGTGGTCATAACATATGAGTCATGCATAGAAGTTTAGAAAGTAAGAGAATCATGAATCATTATCAAATTAACCCACCATGTTTTTACTTGTGGTGGAGAAGTTGCAACAAGTGATGTAACATTGGATTTAGTAAGCATAGGATCATTAGAACTGCATCGAGAGTTTTTTTGGATTAGGGTAAAATGGTAGTTTTAAAAGGACCCTCATACTTTTATAAAAAATCCCATTCAACTAGATTGATCAATGAAAATAGCAAAGCAAAAGCCCTTAGGTGAGTCCAAAAAAGATATAGCTAGATATAACATAGTCATAACATATCATATAATCCTTTTAAGATCTTCAACCACATTCTTAGCTATAGTAGAAGCGCTTTAATTTTCCAGAGTGTCAGCCAGGGATAACAACTCCATATGATCTTTGTCAATGATAGCTCTAGTGCTATCCGTGAAATCTTTCCTAGTTTTGAGTACTTCGAAGGAATGCTGGAGATTTTTTCTGAATGGAAGTCACCACATCGGCCTAACTGTCCATCTAAGGTGTTTCTACTGGGGGTTGAATTTCCTCAATCTCCATGTAAATATTGTTTGTAGCAGTATAGGGAGATTCCATAGGCTTCAGGCCAAGGGATTCCAGGTATAGAGTTAAGAGTCCCAATAAGGCTTCAAGAATAAGCTATTTAGATGTGGAAATTTGTTGGTTCTCCATAGGAGGAGGTCCAGGGGAAAGACGGAGAATAAGGGAAGTAGTGGATTGGATAGGAGAGGAGGGGGGGGGAGGAACCAACAGAAGGAGAGCCAGAGGTAATGAAGGAATTCCCAAAAATGGCCACATATGAGTCATAATTTGATGACACCTGCTTATGATGATGAATGCTACTATGTTGAGTGGAGGGGGAAGCATGGGGTAAGAGTGACGGGAGCAGGGGAGGAAGCTTGCAAGAGGCGATGCTTTACCAAATTTGGGGGAAAGTGGAGAAGCTTAGAGGGAGAGGTAAAAAATTGAAACAAAAAATAGCTGAGACCATGGTGTAGAAGGGAGACCTCCCCTTCTCTTTCCAAATTAATAGAGATCTTGAGAGATTGGAATAGAAAATCCAAGAGATTAACCTTCTTACTATAACACAGGTGGGAAAGAAGAAAAAGGTGAGGCTCGTAAATCAACTTGTAGTGCCCATCAATGGTGAAGTACCACATTATCACCTCTCCCACTCTATCCTAAGGGGGATTAAAAAAATCCCACTTGTAGCCATAAATATAATTATGGGAATGTTCACCAGGCTCAAGGAATTTGACCAATTCCTCCTATAAAGGTCTCTTGAAGTAGATCGCACCCACTGAAGGAAAGCTAGTTGCCGCATCAATTGCATTTGTTGAAATGGTGAAATTAGTATTTCCCACCCACACTTTTCCCTTCTTCCATAATGATAGGACATTACATGATACTTACAATGAGGGTCCCAAAAGATGCTCCATGAATGTGGTAATTCCTCCATCCTTCAGATTATCCTATACCTCATCGTCTTCCATGAATTTTGCATAAGAGGTATGTTCAATATGCTTAATTTGGATCTTCATGATACTAAATAGTACAAATAATTCCAAAAAAACACTATGGGATTAGAATTTGTAATTACAAAGTGACCTCTTCGAATGGATCTTCACACGTGTCTTATGAACAAGGGTATGATTACTAAAAATTAAATCAAATGTTGACCAAAAATCCACTTTTAAACCAACATCACTATTGCATGTGCCTTCACCTTTTAGAAGTGCTTTCATGATGATGGACACATTAAGTCCTTTGCCTCCAAAACCTCATGGGATGTAATACCTACTCCTTCTTACTCTATAGATAGCGTTATCCAACCCGCCAAGAAGGACAAACAATCCTAAAATGAGATTAATTCTTGAGAGAGTGATCATTAATTATATTGCTGAGAAGGTTAATTGGGAATTCCACGATCCATATTTTTTGTTGCTCCAGCTGAACACCCATGATAGAAAAAAAATCAGAAACCTTATTTCCCTCTCTATACACATGCTGATACTTGATTTCCTAGAACCTGGATAGCAGGATTGTCCATTGACCTAGGTATTTGGAGTTTAATATTTTGATGAGGTTAAGAGAACAAATTTCCACAAAAATATGCTCTCTCCCAATTTGAAGAGAAATATTTAGCCCCCTAAGGATTTCCATAGCTTGAGCTCAGTGATTGGTTCCCACACCAAAATTGTTAGCAGTTATAGCTAGTAGAGAACCATATTGATCACGAAGGATTTCACCACCCCCAGAGATACCTAGGTTCCCTTTGGTTTCACCATCAGTGTTTAGTTTCAACCATCCTAGAGGGGGAGTCTAAACCAAATCCACTTGTACAGAAGCCAAAGGGTGTGTCCCTACCTGGAAGGTGATGTGCTAACAACAATTCTTTGATCCACAGAAGTTAAATTTTTGTTTATGCTTTATCCAAATATAACTGTTGAGGTTCTTATGGAAGAGGATAACAATAGGTTTAATCATCTATGCCAAATCCATGGCTTTCTCTTTGAATATACGCTATTTCTCTCCTTCTAGATCCCCCATAATCCATGAAGGAGAAGAAGCTTCCAAGTGAGGGAAAGAATCAGATGAGAGAAAGGGGAGATACATTGGAAGAAAGTTTCAGATAGAGCAGAGGGAAAAACCCATGACACACCAAGGTGATCAAAGAGCATAACCCATATGGAGTGGGAGAATGGACAGTGAAGAAGAAGGTGAGAAGTGGTTTCTAAAGTAAAGAGGTAGAGAACACAACGGGAAGGAAGGGAGAAACCTCTCCTTTTGAGATTCTCCCCAGAAAGGATAACATCCCTGAAAGAAAGCCAAGAAAAGATGCCAATCTTAGGGGTAACAATAGAGGGCCAAATTTTGTGAAGAGGTGAGCCATAGGGGGTGTGAGGCTTACAAAAATAGGGTGCCTTGACAAATAAGCTTCCAGAGGGAGAGAGAGGCCAAATGAGCTCATCTTGTGGCATGGAGAAGGGAACATATTGAGAAGACAACAAATTTCTGAGACTCAAGAGATGCTGATTTGGATACTGCTACATCTAGAACAAACTGGAAGAAACCAACCAGGATTAAAATTAATTATCATGAAATATCCATTGAATTTCTTGCACACATGGAGATTAAGATCCTTTTGATTGAGTTCTGGTTACACGGTATTCCAAAAAATATAACCAAAGAAAGGGACACAAATTTCTTAAGCTACTTTTGAACAACCTTGTGGAAAAAATTTGATAGTATCTTGGAATTTAGTTTTGTGTATCACCCCCAAACCTATAGTTAAATAAAGGTGTCATATATGATCCTGAGAAATATATTAAGGTCCTTAATTGGTGACATTCATATGTAATGGGATTTAGTAATATTGTATTTTGAATTTTCCTATAAATCCATCATAAATTATCTAAAAAGTAGCGATGGTAAAATTATAGATAAATGCTTATTATGCTATTAAATGATTGTATTTTTTGGTTCGGTAGTTATATTTTGTAAATCGGGGGAATAATTTTGATTGTGCGAGATCTACCCTCAAAGTCTTATATAATATATAATGATGAATGTGCCCAATTTTCCATTTGAGGTAGCAACAATATAAATTCATAAGTATGGAATTTACTTTAAATTGTAGGTGAGATGAAATAAAAAAGTAAATTTCATCCTAATAATTTAGGTCAAATAGTGTTGTGTACTAATCTCAATCAATAAATGTCAATTTCAAAAACTTGAATATTCATGAATTAACAAAAGTTCACCACTAAAGTTTTCCATCATCCCAATATGGGAACCTAATTAGTTACAACTATATTAGTTTTAGTTGTGTTTTTTAGTTTTTTTTTTAATATTGTTTATTTGTGGAAAATTCCAAATTTTAGAATTCTATTTATAGAAATTTTCTATTTTTAGACTAGAAGTGTTAGTTAGAGTGCAATTCAGTAGAGGTGTACTTAATTGAGGTCAAATCATTATCCATTTATGCCTAATATGTGGAGTACTATATATATATATATATATATATATATATATATATATATATATATATATATATATATATATATATATATATATATATGAATGAATTTAGTATCATTTTAGTCTATTTCTATTTTTAGGTGGGGATAGGATACATATTTGAGATAATGTGTAAATAGACTATGCATGTGTCGCTTATACTAACGCTCGATTCATGCATGTTGACCTATATTAATAGTAGATGATAATTTTCATCTTGAGTCTATTTATAGTCATATTTAGCTGAATTTATTTTACTTTATGAGTTGTAGTTTCTATTATCATTATTTTACATGTCATCCAAATTAAGACAAGTCTGGTTGTAATGATTATATTACCCTTATTAATTAATTAATTGTATAAGAAATAGTGAGATAAATTTTTTCAAGTGGAAACAATTTTTGAATTGAGTTTATCTCTAATTTTATTTGTAGATATTTAAAAATAAAAACAACAAGATTTAGTAGCATTATTTGATGTTATTTAATGCACATGTTTTTCATCAATCAAACATACAAGTACACTAGTATAATAACTAGATTTTTTGGGTAGATTTTAAAGGTCATTTTAAATCTAATTTACACTTCATCCATACATCAAAAACCTTAATAGGTATCATACCCTTGTTTAAGGAAGGTTCAAAAAGGTTTTTAGTAACTATTTTTTATGTGAATACACTCCCTTGGAAATATTTTAGTAACTAAAAAGGATTAAATCATTTAAAAGTTACCCAAGTGTGGGTAAGTGAAGAGTAAATATACTTAAAGTGATATATAAAAGATATATTATCAGCAAGGTAAAGGGTGTTAAAGAATTATGCTAGAAATAATCAAGTATTATGTGGTATTAAATTCAAAAGGTGTAAATAGAAAGGTGTATCCATTGTGAATAGACATCTTTTCAACCCTATAAAGGGGATTAAAGTCATTCAAATGGGATATATGTGTAAGTATGTGGAAATCGCATGAATGTAATGTGATTTTTATGAGAAAAGACAATAAATTGTGTATTTTTATGTAAGGTAAAGGGGTGGATACTTGTAACAATCTAAATAGAAATGAGACATGGTCTACAGAGTGGGTCTAAGGGGTTGCACAAAGTGAACATCTCATTGTCTTGGATAGGGCTAAGTGAATGTTGTGTTTGTGCTATGATTCCTGATCACATTTTATTGTTCATTATTGAGTGTGGTCTCATTGTTGTCTTACTGTACCAGAGAGTTTTTGCTTTTCTATTCTAAATTAATAAAATGGAATAAAAAAACTAATTGACCTCAAAAGATGGAAGGGCTTACCGATACATGTGGTGACTAGTATTGATACTTGATGTATGATCAATGCCACAGTGGATAAGTGATCCTCCTTTCACAAAGCAAAGAGTCCTGAAATTAAAGACAACTAAACAAAAGATATTAGATAATATGGGTAGATGAAATTCTTAAAAAAGGATGATTACAAGAATCCAAGGGGACTTCCTTGGAGGATGTTAGCTCATTTTTAAACAATTAAGTGAATTAATATGAATGATAAAATGATAGATGATGTAACAATAGATAAATGATAGATATAGAGCTATAAATCTAGGTTGAAAGGAAAGTCCTTCTAAGCTTCGTAGGTGGCCCAGGATAAAGTGGCAGATTTATGAATAACTTCAAAATAATCATACCAATAGTCTGCAGTTTCTTGTTGGATCTCATGGTGGAACTTGAATTGATCCTCAAGATCCTTAATTTCAGCCAAAAATCGGATGGAACAAAGTGTGAGCTCATGAAGGATGTTGAATTTTTCCCAAAAGAAAGGTTGTTGGATGATTGGAAGGTTGTAAATTCTTGTAATAGGGTGTGATTTTCCTGGAATGGTCATCTAAAGAAAAGACATGCTTATAAAAGACAAGTTAAATCTAGAGATATTGATAATAACTTACAAAATGCTATAAATTTGGTTAAAGGAACTAATAGACAAGAATTACAAATGATTAAGAGGAATCAAAAAATATTTAGCCAAATTGTGGGTGACTCATGGGTGATTCAAGGGAAGCACGGGCGATTCAAGGGAATCAGCGAGGATTACTGTAAAAAGTATCAATTTCTCTAAAAATGATAAATTTCCATAAATAGAGATCAAATTGATTGATTTAGAAAATAATGATGTGATAAATAACAATCATAATATAAATAGGAGTACCTTGGAGTATTGACGAGGCACTGAACACCTGCAGATGATGATTTGAGGTTGATAAATTGATTGTTGATTGTTGTTCTTAGGGGAAGATTGTTGAAAGTAAAGCTGCAGAGATTGGTGTATGCTGGCTCTTTAAAGAAGGTTTGGATGATGTTGTTTGACTTGGGGATCATTGAAATAACAAAGCTTCACTACTTAGATGAAAACAAGGATACAAGAATGTATGAAGAATTTCTGAAATCCCTGAGAAACAAGCTAGAACTTGGTTTTATAATCGCTAGCAATTTTTTAGAATCACTGATGATACAGAAAATTTGGGGAAAGTGTTGAGAAGTGGGTTTAACCACTTCCCAAATTGAAGTTTTGGGTATGGGGATGAGGTAAAGTGGTTAGGTGAGTTTGGGAGGTTAGGGTGTTAGGATAAAATAGGTTTGGTATGGTTTGTAGATGGTTAAGTGGTTTAGGAAGTAAAAGTAATTTAGGAGAGATAAAAGTTGATTTTGTGGGTGAGGAATATGAATTAGATAGTGTTATAGTGATATTTTATATATATGTGAGGGGTATACAGGAAGTAGGCAGGTGACAAAAACTTGGTGTTTACATTTTCCCCTTTTTGTCAAGTGGTTTGGGATAGGTAAAGTGCTAGAAAAAAAATGATTGAGATAGATTAATTTTTCTTGGATGTGTGATCCCTCCTCAAACTAGGGGTGATTGTGAAGAAGTGAAAATAATCAACAGTTTGATAGAATTGTTTGGATAGGTTGACATGCGTTTCATTTTAGGTTACACTAAGACAAGGAAAAACAACAAGACAACTATAAAAGATGGATTTGACTCACTTATAGAGTCAAATGATAGGGGAGCCAAAGGGTTCATGACCTATAGACATATGACTTGTAGGGGGAGAATGTGGGAGGGCAATCCCAGCTGGGTATGTTGTGATGTGGAAAAAATGTGGAATTTTGGAATGAGGAAACCAAGTGATAGGGAAACCAAGGGGTTCAAAACCTATGAACATATGGCTGATTAACATTTGCAAAGAGTTTGGGGCCTTTAAAGGAGGCACGTGTTTGAAACAGTGCTAGTTGGATAGCTTTCACAATTTAACAAATAACTTAAATATTTGGGTATCTTAAAAATAGGTTTGGATAGTTGGGGGATGAATCACATATGATTTAAATGGGTTGTTAGCGATTTAAGGTAGTTTTCGGTGATTATCTATAGTCACTGATGATTAGAAGGAATATTTGGTGATTTCAGGGTAGGAAAAATGAACACCATATATGTGTTTGTGTGTGTTTTGAACACAGTAGTTTTATTCTTACCATGTGCAATTATAGTGTTTTGAGCTTTGGTTTAGTGTTTTCCGAGTGATAAGTGCAAAATGGCTGTTGTAGGTAGATTATGGAGATAAAGGAGGCCCAACTCGGGAGAGGTAAGTACCTTTTTTGTCATTTCTAGTTTGTTTTTATCTAGTTTTTTAATTTCTTAGGTTATTAGGTCCATGTTAGGGGACATTTGATGGGTCACAGGAATCACCGATGATTTTGGTGAATCACATGCGATTAAGGATAAATGCCAATGATTGTAGGAAATCACTACCGACTGTTGTCTTTTAGATTTTTTGTTTGTGTTTTGATAAAAAAATTAATTTACATGAGGTTCTAATGGATATTTTGTGTGTTTGTGGATGAAGGCGAGAGGTAGGTAGATGATTCGAGATAGGATACCATTAATTTTAGATGATGTGCGAGGTTGGTTATCAGATGATCATTGGGCTCATTTGGAGGATACTCCATTACATATGGATTCATAGGTAGAAGAGATTATTATTGGTACTATTAGAGATGTTAGATCCCTCTACTTGTACATTTCGGTTGCTGACGGGTGAGATGACCATCACCGTAGAGGATATACACATTATCTTACGACTGCTTGTGTAGTGGGAGAGGATATATTAGATTGATGATATAGATAAAGTGGGAGTGATGAGGAGATTGTATGGTGGAGATGCTGATGGAGTAGAGTTATCGTCAGGTGGTTTTTATTACGGGGCTTTGTATGCTCCCTAGACAAAGGGTTGTGCATTGATGACTCTGATGATTATTGGTATTAGTTGTTATGCTTTTATTGAATCAGCTAGTGGTTGGTTTTCATAGATTATGATGGGTGTTCTAGATGATATGATGGAGCAGAGGACTGTCTTTATATGGAATCTTACTCTACTTACGCACACTTATAGGGAGATAGGGTCTTGGAAGATGGGGAAGAGGTTTGTGATCGATGCTGGTTTTATGTTACAATGTTGGGAGTTTGAGCACATTGTAGTGGATTAAAGTAGAGGTTTTCCATGGGGAGGTGTAGGGATGTTGGAGGGGATAAATGGATTTGTTTGATGAAGATTGAATAGAGGGGAGGTGAGGCTAGTACGTGGCAAGGAGCACTACCGTTAGCTTCTCGTTGGATTACAAGATGGAGACCATATATCATATTGCTAGAGTGGGAGGGAGATGTGGGTGAGCTTATAGCTAACCAACATGATATGTGGGTCTAGGGCCAATGGCTAGGAAAGTGGGATTTGATTTGATTTCGTCATGTGGGGCGATAGTTTAGATTGGTACATGATATTCCTAAGGTAGTTGTACCTTATAGGCATGAGTATGGAGATGTAGATATGCCATTACCAGTGGTTATAGCAGTTATCACTATCACTGATTAGGAGGGGGTATGGGAGTTGATGATTAGGGGGCACCTGTAGTAGTATATGATGCCAAAGTTATAGAGGCATATACTACATGGTGGGAGACATAACCTGCAAGTGATGATAGGCAAGTAGGAGAGATGATAGGTGATGATGGTGAGGGAGGTGGGGGTAAGGATGTTGGAGATGTTGAGGACAAGGCATTGCTGGAGGCTACTATTACATGGTCAGAGGTCGAGAAGGACACACTATTGGCTGAGCACGCTATATTGATTGAGGAGAGGGATGGGTTGGTAGGTGAGAGAGATGGTTTGGTGGGTGAGTGAGATGGACTATGCCAGTGGCTGGCTAGATTACAAGAAGATCTTGCATATGCCGTAGTGGATTGAGATAGATATTGAAAATTGTGAGAGACCTTGAGAAAGGATCTCAGTATTATAAGTACTTAAGTGTCAGCGGATGAGTTCAAGGTGTATGGGAATCCTAAACAATCTTCAGACATGTCATTTTTCTTACATAATAATACATGCACTTTATTCGATATATAGAGGAATTAACCATGGTGAAACCCAAGTTAACATTGTAAACTTAACAATAATTAGATAGTTGCAGAGAGTGTAGAAGTTAGAGTCCTTCTTTAATAATAATGGTAAAGTAGGGTTTTATAATCTTATAATTAAATAAATAGAATGTTATAGGGAAATGTTCTAAACGGATATCTCGCTAATACCCATCCTAAAATCAGTACCATTTGGGTTAAAATAGCACTGCACACGGAGATAAATCTGTAACCCTAATGTATCCTTATTTTACTATATACAAATTGATTGATCTGGATCTATATCTGTATCTGAGGCAGGTTCAATGTCTTTAAGAAGAATGGAAAATTCTTCTTGATGCCATTTTTTTAATTATTTGGAGAAGAAAAATAGGAAGATTGAGGATTAGGATGTGCTTCATTCGGGTGTAATGTATAGCTGTATTGATTTTGCTTCTTCTGCTTCTGAGCACCTATGTTACTTGTACTATAGCTTATGTAACACCATTATCAGGGTACAAACATGCTACCACTTCTATTTTCTTGCTCTTTATCTATTATTTCTAGTAGTTTTTGTATTGATTAAGACATTGAAATTTCCCTTTCCTTCTATCCCACTTATGTCTTTGCAATATTTGTCTCTTCCACTCTTCCTCTCCATGAAACCCTATGTTTTTCCATTCTCATCCACTGTCAAAGGGATCTCCAAAGTAGGATATGCAAAAAATGGGCTAGTTCAAAAATAATTAGGACCACATTTGATTGTCAGAAACCTTGGATGAGTTCGGCTATGTGTTAACATTGACTTGACAATATATGTGAAAGTTGTGTCATATTTTTAATGCACTTGGGCACTTGGTGTGTGGTGTAAATTGGATTTCCTAAAAAAAATCTTAGAAACTTCCACACAAATATAAAGAGTAGGTGCCCATCCCAAATCAATAACCTTGTAACATGTTGTTGTAATAGGCACCCAACAAATGAAATAATATGGTCTACAGTCATTTATGGGTATGATCAAAATGTTTTTTTTGTTGTTTAAGGAAAATGCACCCATGGAATGCTAAGGTTTCAAGAAAGGTAGTTTTATTGAATGCCATGGTTTCTAGACTTGCACTAATGGATTTGCTGAAATGAATTTGGCCACCCAAGTATATTGAGGAGACTCTAAACTTTATCACAAACATGCCAATAAAGCATATGGAGGTTGTGTGGGTTATTCTCTTTGTGATTTGATGAATGACATTCAGTCCAAACCAATAAAATGTATAAATAATACCTTGGAAATAGACTTGGGGAAAGTACTGTTGTCGGATGTTGTAGTGGGGAGTGTTATGGAAGATATGTATGTAAATGTGGAAGCTCATGTTCTATTTGTCAAAATAAATTAAAAAAATGTAACCTTATGGAATGCTTAGATTTTTGGATGTGAAAAAATGGTTTTTTTGAAGCGGATTTAGATACTTCAAAGTAAAGGAAAATGGAGGAGTGTTCTGGATGCACCCAAACCATTCGACGAAATGCCTTTTGGAGATGTGAAAATGGGCTCCATAACTTTGGCCGATTCATTTCCCCTTAGGCATGGTCTCTATTACCTTCATCTTTCATAATTATTGTATGTTTGGTTCTTCATTTGCAATGCAATAAAAATATAAACCTATGGATTACTATACACATGGTTATTTTTAAACAAACTTGTAGTGCAAAACAATAAAAATTCACCACGTGTCATACGTAACCCGAATGATACTTTGACCTTCAACCATGCTTAAAACCATAGCCTTTTTACATTGTTAAGAAAAATTATCAAGAAATATTCTTGTACCCACTTTTAGTGGTGAGAGTATATGAGTTTTCAACTAAAAAAACCATTTTGTTTACCTTGCAAATTCAGTAAAACATGTTTTTTAGGAGACCCACAAAATAACCTTCCGCACCCCGTAAAATATATTTCAAGTTTCTTTTGTGTTCCTTGTTATGTGGGGTATCACATAAAGCCTTAGATTGACCTTGATTGACCATTTGTGATTTTTTCACTACCCCTCTAGGATCCCTATTAGCCCCTTTTTATAATTTTAGGAAGATTTTGAAAGTACAAAGTTGGGTTTTGTTTTGGCTTGTAGTTTGGACCCTGAGCGAAGAAATGCTTATATGCCTTCACAAACCTCTAGTATTTTTACTTGAAATTTTCCTGTAACCATCAGTTCAAGGGAAAAAAACATTACTAGCTAGTGTTTCAATAGATTTTTTAGGCCTCTGCTTGTTTGACCAGATCAAAACTAATCTAATTATGATGGGTGCCTCCAGAAAACTAGTCACCATTTGTAAATTGTTCACCAATTCTAAGTTTTGACAACTCCTGTGAATTCTCAGTATATAGGAGAGAATTTAGGAACTTCCCCATTGTACATTAACCCATCAAAATTCTAGTTTCTAATGTGATTTCTTAGCTCTTGAGCTAAAATTGGGCACTTTAACAAACTAGTCCAATTACTTCCGATGGCTTTGAAAAACTAGTCACCATTTTTAATCTATTTTTAAGTTATAAGTTTTGTCAACTCTTGTGAATTCTTGGTATATAGGAGAGCATGTAGGAATTTACCCATTGTGTGTTCACCCATCAGAATTCATTTTTTTATTGTGGGTTCTTAGCCTTCGAACTAAAATTGGATGTTTTCACAACTAGTAGGAAAATGTAAAGGAAGGTTGTACGACCCTAGTCAAGTCAATAAACCGACATGAAAACTTATTAAAACTTATAAATACTATATAAAACTCTATTTTGTGGCTTGTTTTGAGAAATTTGACTTTTGGAAAAATAATGTTTTCTCTCTCCACTCTCCTCTTTGTCTCCTTCATCCTCCTCCCTTACCTAAGAAATGATGTGCAATGAAATAATTATATATCTCTAACCCTCTCTAATTATGTGCAAATTATTCTGATTATGTGAATGGAAAACTATTTTTGTAATTATGCTAGATTTAGGTAGATGTCATACCAACAATTGTGCTGACCATGCGGTGGTTTCAGGTACAAAGACATGGAGATAAACTAGAGATTTCATAGTAACTTGTTATTTGGAAAAATGTGATTATATAGGTTATATCAACAATACTGTTAAATATATCAAAATGTTTATTATTGAATTCTATAATGAGTATGAGTTGTTACCATTCTGGGGTGTTTGGGAAAATATCCATTTAATCATGGTTGTTAAATTGATTTAGGATCTTGTAATGAAAAGGTGTGGATGCTACACTAACTGAAATGGATTGATCTTTTATAGTGTGATTTAATGTGAAATTTATGATTCAATCTCTTGTGTATTATATAAATTACCTAAAATTGTAGGAAGGGAAACTAAATAAATGGTCAAACTCATAGTAAGGTTATTGTGCTTATTTATCTTGTTATAAAACCAATTTCATGAAGTTGGAGACTAAAAATCTAGGTTACACCTAGTTCCTTGTACCAGATGGAATCTCGCATCCTAAGGGAAATAAGAACCCAAATTAAAGTTACCATAATACCATGTACGCTTAATGACATTATCGTAAAACTATCCAGTAAGAACAATAATGGTCAAATATCATCTTATGTGGAACTCCTCCTAGGTTTGTTCTTGTGTGTGTAACAAGGTTAATAGGTCCCCATAAGTTAGTCCCTCTATTGAATCCTATTTATTACCTATTATAAACCCCTCTTGAGCCAACACATGAGTAAATGAAGGGTTCTAGGTGGAAAATATTGAAGCCAATCTTGAAAGACATTTTGAGAAATTTTTTTCATAGATGAATTCCATTCCTTATTGTAGTCATAAGTGTGGTTCACTATAACAAGATATTAAGAGATAAGTGTGGAAATTAACAAAAGTGTAATTTACGTTTTTCCCTTGAAAATGAAATCATGAGATGTTATTCCAGGATAAAATTAAAATTTATATCTTCTTGTAACTTGTTTTAATCCTTCTTATGTTATGAGAAAAGGAAGACATGACGTGTAAATGCTTAAATGTGATTCCAAATAAATCATTAAAGTAAATAACTGTGAACCTTAACCCTTCTTTAATGAAATATTTTTCCCTCTTATACTTACTCTAGTTCCTTTTATGTAATGAAGGTACGATGCAAAACTAAGTAAACATGCCCTTTAGGAATGAATCCCAAGGTCAATAACTAGTAGCCTCATGTTTATATAAATATACCAATTAACAAATGAGTTATACAATTAATTGCAAAAAGGTAAATATTCCAAAGTAAATGAAACCATTTAAATATGAATGTTAAATAATATAAAGTGAATTTAGTATAAAACAAAAATAATGTATGATTTAGATATTATTTACCTTTTTACACCTTTAGTTTAATTATGGAAGCATGAATGTAATAAATAGATAGCCATGAAAGTATTTTGTCGTGTGTCGTACCCTTTTGTAATTTTTTATTATAGTTTGGTTGTTGTTTGTCCCTTTGTATTTGGAAATATAGTTATGATGTGCATCATGTGGTTTATGTGGATTTTGTTTTCTTCTTATTGGGGTGAGGTTTCATCATTGCGTATTGGAGGAATAAGGTATAGCTAGTGAAGGGAGGAATACATGAAATGTGTGTGTTGTATTGGAGGAAACAAGGGGATTTGTGGCTAGTCTTAGTGGAGGAATAAGGGTGCATGTCATCAAATTTGATGTCGTGTGTATACTTTGAAGGAACCAAAGGCTAGCCAGGATCCCTTCTTGGAGGGATAAGGGGTAGTTACAATGATGAACTCTCCCCTATGTAAACCTCTTAATTAGGCTTTGTTATGTGTTTCATCCTTCCTTTTGAATCCAATTACTTCTCATCTTGTGGTACATGTGGGTCCATGTCAGTATAAATGTTGTGAGTGATGTTAAATTATCCCAAGTGATCCCATGTGGTGTCGTGTATACAACAATGTAAGTAAAAAAATTTATTCTAGTTTTATTGTTGTTGTAGTTGTGTCTTAACATTATGGGCATTACAATAATAATAAATAAGAATATACTAATCATTATTAGAACAATTGTTAACCTTACTGTAAATCAATTTTAAAAACTTTTATTTACCCTCACAACGCGATAAGCCTTATCACTTTCGGATTATCGTGAGCCTTTCCACTATCACGATTTTGTTATCATCGATGCTTTAAAAAATATAATAGTAATAGTTTAATGTGAGGAAGTGACGTTATGATGAACCTCTGCCCTTTGGTTTAAAATTGCTTCACTACCCCCTTTTCATTTGTGAGTGTGGTTTGGTGTTGTCTCACACTTCATTGTGACTTAGTTGTGTTTCTTGTGTCTACTGGTAGCTATAAACGTCGTAGAATTAATTAAATTAAACAAAAACATATTACCACCTTTATTACTATTTCCATCTTCTATCTAGATGTTTGGTTGTCTTTTACCGTATTTTAGAACTAATGTTTTAAGGAGGTACGACATATGGTGTCAGATCATGGTTTCAACACCAGACTCTCTAGGGATTATTTAATTAATTTTTGATAGTTAAATTTAAATAAGACCACTTTATTTAAATCATTTCCATAGGGTCTAATGCACCATTTTTCCCTCATACAGGATGAAGGGGTGCGGTACTAGATGAGGTGCAAAAACAACTCATGGTCATGGGAGACCACCTCTAGAGGCACCTAGTATTGATTTTGGGACACAAATCTTAGACGTGCTTCATCAGATGATGGGGGTCATTTAGGATTGACTTCTTACACAGCCAGAGTTAGTGGCAAAGGATATTCATCCTGATAGAGAGATACACCCACATGAGGATTATCACTCTACCACTCACATACAAGTTTCTTCACAGAGAAAAAGGTCACATAAGATTTCAGTTGATCTTATGACCTGATTAGATAGGTCTCACAGTCTTTTATTGCATATTTATAGGGTGGTTGATGCATGCCCCATGGGTAGTCGAAAAATGGTGCCATCCATGATCTCCTTAGAATTTACCCACCTATGTATGGAGGCACGATAGATGGGTTTTGAGCTGAGTCATGGATCATAAGCTTAGATTACTACTTTGGGTTCCATCCTTAAGAGAGAAATCAAAGCTTTCCTTGCCATACACCTCCTTCGCGAAGAAACATGCATCTGATAGAGGAATAAAGAGAAGAAGTTCCATTTGACCCGTGAGACTGTTACCTTTGAGATATTTGAGGAACACTTCAGGTTCTAATACATATCAGAGATCTTTATTCAGAAGAGTATCAATGAGTTTCATGATTTCCAACAAGGTTCCGGTTCAGTGGCCCAGTATGAGTGCAGATTGTTGGATCTTCTCTAGTATGCCGACTATCTCTAGGATGAGAAGTTGTAAGTGAATAGGTTCATTAGGTACCTAAATGTAGACCTAGAAGGAATAGTTAGGATTTCATCTCCCCTGACCATAGATAAGGTCATGGAGAAGTCCTATCTTGTAGAGGATAACATGACCATGACTCATGAGACTCAATATAGGAATTGAGGAAAGTTACAAGAGAGAGTTCACTTATTACAAGACCAGAGATCATATAAATCTACCCCACCCTTGAGAAGAGGGTTTAAACATTTTTAGTAGGTTTCATGAACTCTTATATACTCACAATAGCCATCTTAGTAGAAAGATCCTCAGCAACAAAGGACTAGATTGAGTCAGGATAGCCAGAGGTAAAGGTCATCATGGCCACATATTGGGAAAAGACAGGAGGTTGAGTAGACAACAACCTAAACTGGTTCATTCATAATACTCTTCTAGAGTGGTACCCACAAGGTTAGTACATTTGAGCACGAGAGGGTCTCAGTCACACAAAGATGCACCAAGTTGTTTCATTTGCGGGGCCCTTGACCATTATGCACAATTTTGTCCTCAAAGACCATCTTTTGCTGAGAGGAAAAAGGCACTAACTTCAGAGTAGACTGTTGGCAACACATGATGCACTCATTGTGTCTACACCGTGGTGGAGAACTTTCTAGTCGAGCATCAAACCATGATTATTGAGATGATGATTTAACAAAACTCTAGATTTGATGATAAAATTTAGGAACAACAATTTGAGATTAACACATGAAAATAGGAAAAATCCAAAGACATAAAATATCAAAAATAATTGATAGAATAAAACTTGAGCAATTACCTAATGAGAGAGCTTACAATATATAGGAGAATGAACTTATTAAAACAAGGATTCAACTCCTATCTTTAATCCCACAATATCCTCACATATCTCTCCTATAATCACTCCCAAATAGCTACGCGAGTTGTTTATTCAACACACTCACAAATAATACATATTATCCTATATTATTAATATCTAATTGATTAATAAATCATATTAATAATATTATAAACTTTTATTTTTCTCACACAAATATGATATTAATATAACAATAATAATATCATACTAACACACTAACTTACTAATGTAATATATGAATATTACATTTAACTATTACAAACAATAATCTGAGCACTAATTTCCTAATAGATGACATGTATGATTAGGGGTATACCTGTTACTGTACTATTTGATTTAGGATCTTTTAACTCATTTATATTTCCCTCTTTAGTGGATAGGTATGGATTGGCGGCTTCTATGTAGGTGGATAGGTGGCATGTAGAGTTGGCCACTAGGGCCAAGCTTGATGTAGACATGTATGTGGAGAGTTGTATTCTAGACCTAGGTGTATTATCCACTACCTTAGACCTCCATGTTTTTCCATTGGGATCTTATGAGGTCATTTTGAGTATGGATTGGATTGATTCTCATCATGCCAAATTAGAATGTAGACACAAGCTTATTGGGTGTGTGGATGACATAGGTAGTTTTGTAGTTATATCTGAGGTTTAGAGACCCGTGTCCCTGCATATGATTTCCACTATGTAGCTCAAGTGGAGCATGCAAAAGGGGTGTCAGATGTTTGCTATCCTAATCAATGATAGATTGGAGGAGATTGCAAAAATTTATCCTTTGTATGAGCACCCTATTTTGAGAGAGTTTGCAGATGTTTTCCCTAGTGAGATTCTGGGTATGCCTTCATGGTGAGTGGTGGACTTTACTATCAATGTTGTTCTTGGTTCTGCACTCGTATCCCATGCTCCATATAGAATGACCACACCTAAGCTCCATGAGCTCAAGATTCATTTATATGAGTGTTTAGATAAGTTCCTCATCTGATCTAGTGTGTCTCTTTGGGGTGCACTAGTGATTTTTATGAAGAAGAAGGATGGATCTCTTTGCATTATGTGTCTTGACTTACAACATAGCCTAAACAAATTAACGATCAAGAACTCATTACCCCTAGTCTCCACACATTGACAATTTTTTTGATAAGATGAAAGGGGTTACTAAATTATTATCCAAGATATACCTCAAGTTCGGGTTATCATCATCTTAGTGTATCATGTGGAGGTAGATATTTATAAGACAACCTTTCACACTCAATATGAGTCCACTTCAATTTCATAGCTAGTGCCATTTGGTTTTTAAAAATGCACGCTGCAATATTTTATGAGTATGATGAATGGGTTATTTCAAGAATTTCCTTGGACCGGTTTCGTACATGGTGTTCCTTGATGACAATTTTTATATATTGTCACGTCACATGTGAGGAGCATGAGGAGAATCTTTAGGCTAGGTTTTGCAGTGTCTTTGAGGGATAACTAGTTATACAAGAACCTGGAGAAGTGTACATTCTTCCAGTACAAAGGTTCAATATTTAGTTCACATTATTTCAGAGGTGAAGGATTGTTATCTCAATAGATACCTCTAAGGTAAATTTAGACAACCATTGAATTTGCACAATGCCTCCACCATGGTGATTGATTCAGTCATAGAGGCTTGCATTTTGGGGGTTGGGCTAGGTACAAGGACCATTTTAGGTTGAGAAAGTTTCTAGGATTTCCAATCCTTTCGCCCCGCTTTGAGGTACATTGAGAAGAATAAAATTTGGTCAGAGAAGTCACAAATTTCATGAGTTTCAGAGGTGCAACTTTCAAAGGTAGGCTAAGGTGGATTTATAGGACTCCCATAAAACACATAGTTCGAAATCCTCTGAAATACTTTTTGGTTTACACTAAAATACATGAAATTTCAGGGACTTTCAGCGGTGCTTATGCAAGAGCATCACGTTATTGCTTTTCAGAGGCCAAAACAGACTTAAGTGAGTATGAACATATCTTAAATCTGACCCCAGTCTGAAATTTTATAGCTTTTAGTAGTGGTTCACGAATTGGTTTACTAGAGGCATTTACTTCTAGGAAGCGGCTCTTTGTACTAAGGAGAGATAATTTGAACCTTCAAAATATCTTTTTGCATCCCAACCCTGAATGCTCCAAAAGTTTGAAATTTTGGACTTTCAGATTTCTTACTATCAGTATGAAATAAACAACTAGTACATAAAGGGGAAAAAAAATGTCATTGTCGAAACTTTTAGTATTCTGGAAATTTGAGTACTTTCAGGCCTTCAAATTTTCGAGAAGATCTCATAGGTAGGATACTTAAGTGGTTGAACTTCTAGAAAAAAAATTCAATGAGGGTTCCAGTTATATGGTTGAGTCTCGAATGGTCCAAAATTTCAGACATTCGTAGTGTGTACTTTGAAGGTATCGAAAATCTCAAGGTGCTTTATAGCGGACATGAACAGTGAGAACCTTAGTCTGCGAAACCAAAAATTCCAAGAAGGTGCATGCAGAGTTTTAAGCATATTTAGGTTTTGGACTTTCAAAGTTTCGAGGTTCATGATTTTGCAAAAGTCCTTGGAGCCCACTGTAAATATAAAAACACAAAGGGTAAATGCTCAAAATCCTGAATTTAGAAAATCCAAAATTTTATACCCTCATGATATTTTGAAGTGGAATTGGAGTTTCATTACTCTCATAGACGCTTAAGCGGTCTGAACACTAACTCAATCGTCTAATCATGATGACATCATGTCTGAAAGTATGAATTTTAAGATTTCAGAAGGTTGCATGCATTCTCAGACTCTGAAATAAGAAGTATCAAACAATGTGGTTTCCAACCTTGCAGATGGACATAAATGGATGATGTAGTGAGATCTCATGGTTTGCATAAGAAAGGAATTTTTCAAAATCTCTCGACGATCTATTCTACACAACTACGAATTGGATATCTTAAAAGGTAGCTTTTGAGACTAAGATTAATTAAAAATGAAAATATAAAGTCCGCTCATTTAGATAAGGTTTCCCAAGAGTTTTTCACCTAGTTCATAATAATGACGTGGGTTCATTTGTAAGAGACCTGGATCATGGAAATCGGAGTGTGGAAAATTACCTGGCGAATATCCCTGGAACCAAATTTCGCAGAAAAACAGTGATTCTATACCATTTTTTCATAACTAAATTCTTCACCCACTATTCTTTTGAGTCAGAGAGACCCTGCAGGAGTGGCAAACATTGATGTATGGTTGATAGTGCCACATGACATGCATTCTTGACAAGTCATCAACAAGATTTGTTAGGACTCACGTTAAGTAGTAGGATGTTCTTATTCGTCAGTGCATCAAGCAAGCTTTATTGACGCACACTAGGAAGCCTTCTTGACGACACGTAAAAGGGTAGATCGTCACTTCCTTGTCGCGCATCAACAAAGCTGTTTCTCAGGGTGTGACTGCAGAAGGATTCCCATCGCACGTTATGGAAATCTTGTTGACTCGTGACAGGAAGCCTTCTTATTGTGCATCAACCAATATTCAAGATCGTGGAGTCTATTAGTCCAGTTACGAAACACCTAGTTTTTACCTATAACACCTATCCCATGAACACTACATGTTTCATATCTCAGTGTTGTGAAAGTATGCTCTTGATACAACTCATGTTTTGGATTGGTTGGCCTTGTAGGTGGAGGCTGAAGGTTAGAATACTTTGGATCCTATGCGTATTCTAGAGCATAGGAGGTTGTACCTTCGGGGGCATGACTTGGAGTAGGTTAGAGTTCAATGGGATAGGTACAATGAGACCATAACTATTTGGGAGGACGTGAATCCATTATGGGCCTGATATCCTTACCACTTCCATTGACTTCCCGGAGGAAGTCAGTTCCTAGGGGAGGGGGATGTAATTCCCACCTTTTTAATTACTCCCATTTTTGGTCATGTGCAACTCATTGTATCTATACTATCATGATGACAAGGACATTATTTCTTATTTGATTATGTCTGTGTTTAAAGAAAGGTGTTGAAAGCCATGAATTTTGGGGTAAAAATTCCTAAAGAATCCCCAAAGGCTGCAATCAAAAAATCAGTGGACCATCCGATAAGAAATAAGCAAGATTTTCTAACTAGCATACATTATGAAGTAAACACTCAAACTTAAGCTAATTAAACTACCTCTATTCTTTGAAAGCTTAAAATAATGAGCCTAGTAAGCCCTAAGAAATCAATTTTAGTGATTAAGAGAAAGAGATCTCCCCATTATAGGCCTTTAAGCTAATGGTTCTTCTCCTTTACCCTATAAATTGGATTTGCAATACAAAAAATGAAGTAAATATCTCAATATCTAAACTAGAAATGAAATCTAGAACCTAGATGCAAAATACTATAATCTATGCTTAGGAAGAAGGGAGGAATTCTTGAAAATGAGAGAGGGGGTCTAGCCATATATATAGTTTTCCATTTGGGAAAATGGGACACTTAAGTGTATGTGGGACAAACACTAAATTCCAAAAAACACTTTTAGCAAGTCAAAGCTTACTTTGACTAGGTTTAGGGAGTGACAAACCATGTTTAAGATTAATTAAATAGGTTTAGGAAGTGATTAGGGTTTGGAGAGAGTTTTGAAGGGTTAGATCAATCCAATGGAATGGATTGATAGGCCAAGAAAGTGGCAGAAATGGACCGGAAGAAAGTAAGAAGCTAATGTAGTTAGAAAGAAGCTATTATAGCTTGTTTAAATGGTTTACAAGAGGAAAAAAAACAAAAGGGATGTCGTAGGAAGAAAGTTAGATAGGTCAAACCGGCGGTGTATTGTCAGTTTGCAGGGAGAAACACAACTAGTGCAATATTAGTTGTAATAGTGCATTGAAAAAATTACAGGTGTCTACATTTTCCCCCTCTTCGAGGTGATGTAAGTTACATCACTTTGAAGAAAGTAGACAAATATAAAAGAGAAGAAAATTTTGAAGGGATAGAAGAAAAATTAATAGGATGAAGGATGCCCCCTTGAGTGTCGATGGGGTGATGAAAGAGATCGATCGACGATCGAAAAGAAAAAAAAAGAAGAAAGAGGAAGGGGAAGTGTGAAGAGAAGAAGATGAGAAACATGGAAAGAGATATTGAGCTATCCACAAATCAAATGTATTCAATTTTTAAATCATCATTTTGCTTAGAGACCTCCTCATCGGTCCTTATTAAAAATGTGAGCATACAAAAGAAATGCATAATGACATGAAAAGCCAAGATACAAAACAACTGTCTATTGCCAAAATGCCAACTCCATGTAACATACACACATGTAACACAATACGAGAAGTAAACAAACTCATGTAACAGGGAAATAAGTATAGTCACACACACTTAAACCAACAATGTTCAAGAAGGTTGCATAAATATTTTGTTATCAAGCTGAAGTCCCAAATGTTCTGATAAATGACAAGTGTAAGAACGATGCCCCAAGCAATATGCACATGTAAGGGAAATGACAGAGGATGCTTGGGTCCGATGAAAAAGCAACGTGCATGACAAAACAGTACCAGGCAACTAATAGTGCCCCAGAGTACAGACAAAGTAAACAGCGGTCTTTTGTAAATGAGTGTAGATCAGGGTGATTCACAAGTCGTTGTTTCAAAGCATGTGAAAAACGTCAGTAGGATATGGGATAAGTGCCATGCAAGAGACACATATTTTAGCCGAAAAATGAGTTGGTTACCGATTTTAGTTCATTTTCAAAGTTTTATACTATTTTTGATTTTTTGAATCAATTTTACAATTTTACAATTTTTTGATTTTTTTGATCGGTCAAAAGAATTCAAAAGATCAAAGATCTTCTAAAAAGTACACCCGGAGGTGAATGGGGGAAGGCAAGGCCACAAAAGAGCCATAAGGTATCCCCACGGAAAGAAAAGCAGGGTAATAATAATAATTTTAAATAATTATTTCTCATGATGGGAGGTAGATAGATGAAAAAGAGGAAAAGAAAATAGAGGACAACACCTGTAAGGTTCGTAAACAATTTCAGTGCTAAGAGGGAGTGTCCGTAGGGTAGCACAAAGTGCCCCAGCGTGTGAAAATTAATAAAAATGATTATTTTAATAATAAAATAATTATCACGGTGAGTAGAAGAAGATTAGAATGATCATGATGAAGAAAACATGCCCCAGGGGCATCACGATGGGTTAATATACCCACCCGGGGGGTAAAAAAAATCACGATCAATTCATTTGTATTAGAGCTCTTGCAAATTTTTACCGCGACGTGTCAACGAGAGATCTTGGAGTGTGATGGAGAGGTTACGAATGAGATGGAGGTGAGTAGACCAGATCCAAGAGTACTAGTGAGACCCCGCGGATGAACCCTTCGTGAGTGGTTTATCCTTTCTCCTTTAATTTACGCATTTAATGCTTTCTAGGTCATTTCTAGGGTAGGTTGGGGGAAAAAGATGCATGCACGTGCGTGTATGTTTCAAAAATACAGGAATGCGTACGCGTATGTGTCAAAAAAGTGGATACGTGCGGGCATATGCGTTGAAAAATTTGTATGCGCACACGTGTCTATCGAAGGGGGAGAAACAAGGATGCGTGTGTGTGCATCGGACCAAGCGCATAGGTGCTAGGGGGGAAAATTTCTAATTTTATCGATAACGGGTGCGCACACGCATGTGCACTGGGAGGGACGTGTATGCATCACAATGGGTGCGTTTGCATCCTGCGTGGCATATACGGGAAAATGGAAAAAGGTAGGGGACGTGTATGCGTCGGTTAGGGTGCGTAGGTGTCGAGGAGGGCACGCATGCATCGAAAGAGGTGCACATGTGTCCGGAAGAAAAAAGAATACACTTATAGCAATAAAATAGCAAAGTGCAGAGAAGAATAATTAGAAGAACTTAGAAGAAAAAGGGAAATTAGTAAGTTAAAGGACTCAGCTAACCATTTTTCCTTAGAAAGGTATTTAGAAGTTAGATAAGTGCCTAACATTTTGTTTTGATTTTGCAGCGTAGATTACCCGTACTTTAGACATGGGAGAGATATGGCTACCTTGAGACGATAGAGGCATAGTTTAAGGATGGAGATAGGGGGATATTAGATATCCTCCTTTATGTCACGGGGTTAGCCCATGTGGCTAACATGCCCTAGATCACATTGGACCATGGCCTTCTCATGGCCATATCAGAGAGATGGCACAACAAGAGCCAGTGCTTTTGGTTGCCTACAGGGGAGATTGCCATTACATTAGAGGATATCTATTGCATCATGCACATTCCCATCATTGGCTAGCCCATTCAGTATGTGAGTGACATAGCAACATTGGATGGATGCATAGCACAGCTGTTCAGAGTCCTGACGATACCTCGTCGTGGGATGACAATGAGATTGTCGTGCTGCATCGAGGATCTGGAGCTAGATTGGGTCATGGTATATATGATGGCCTTTATCAATGGAGTTTTACTCCCTGACAAGACTGGTTCCTCATTCCCACTCGGACTACTTGGAGTCATTCTTGGATTGATACAGGGGGAGACTTATTGCTGGGGCTAGTGCATTCTAGCACATCTTTATTGGGATTTACACCTTATCACCTACTACCTTTAGAAGATGGTATAGGTCATGCCAGGCTCCTTATGATATGGGCCTGGGATCACATTGTTATCGGGAACCCCTTAGGCGCTATGAGAGTTCGGGCTCCATAGGATCCATCTACCATGGGTTGGGTCCCAGTCGGGGATGATGTTCGGTCATACAGGGGAGATCCTTATCCTTATCATCGAGAGCTCGATGAGCTATAGTAGGTGGCCATGGTATGGAGGCCGTATCAACATTTCCAGTGGCCTGAGGATGCTCGAGAGCTATCCATAGCCGGCATGGAGCATTTTTTCATGGGCAGCCATAGCTATATGTGGGAGTTTTACAGGGTGGACAGATGCTAGCGACAATTTTGCACCACACAGGATGTTCCAAGTCCTGATATGTGGTATGCACGGAAGGTGCGTGAGTACTTTGACATGGGGCCATAGATAGCCTTTGACAGAGTCTGGGCCAGTTTTACACAGGTGGTAGTGTAGGGCGCTCAGTTAGTGGGTGCCTTAGGCCAGGTATAGAGCCAGTTACATAGTGTCATGGTTCAACATGACCAGGTGGAAGCTGAGGGACAAACTTATATGATGGAGAGAGACCAGGCCCGAGTCGAGTTACAGAGTGTCACCCTAGAGAGAGATCGAGAGGCCACTGCCACGAGGTAGGATGATGTTGATAGAGGTTGATTGATGGGCGAGTGTGATGCCACCTTATAGGCAGCCTTAGCCACAGGAGATGAGGATTTGATTCATGACACTATCAGGGCCACAGGCGAGGCCCTTTATTATAAGACAACCTAATTTCAAGTAGTTCCAGTAGCAGAGTGAGTGACACCTTATGCCCAGCTTGATGTGATCCGCACAGGCTCTAGATCACAGAGGTCGGCCAGATTAGTACAGCAGCCGGCTACACAGCCGAGTACACAGCAGAGGGGTACACAGGGTCTTCCCCCCACAGTTGACAGGTTCTTCAGGGGTAGGCCCATCACAGCCTCCATTATTCCATCCTCCAGGACATGGTCCCAGCAGCCCCGGTGAGGGCGAGAGTTGCGGCTGAGTCTCCCACTCATGCCATGATATATATGTATGTATTCATTTGTATATGCCTCTTATGAAGGCGGTTTTTGACCATGTATAGATTCTTCAGATTCTTTTGCGGATGCCTCTTGATGAAGGCCTGATTTTGATCTATGTAGGTACCTTTGTTATGTACCACCATGCCTCTGTATGTAGGCTTAGTATTTGATCCCTGCCCCTTTTATATGGCAGATGGACAGAGCATTTTGTATATACTGGACTTTGACACTGAGATTTTTATTATACATGTACCATATGGACATTTTCTTGTATATCTTGTCATGTATTGATATATCATCATGGTAATTATGTTTCATTGATGCTCATGGTGTATCTTTTCCTCTTCATGTATGTGACATACTTTCAAATGTAGAGATGTACATGTTTTTCTTTCATAGTGAGATATACTCGTGTATTTGATATCACGTGTTTTTGATTTATGAGATGTTTGATTCCATATGGCTAGCATTTTGGGATGATACTAGATGATATTGGTGCGGGGGGGATAGATTAGTGATTATGCGCAACACCTCTTGCCCCCATTAATGATACGATATGTGATGATTAGCTTAGCATACATGCATGATGTAATACTTAGCATTTTTTTGTATATATGATGTAGTAAATGATGTGGTAAATGCGATGAAATGATAGATGATAGATGTGATAACAAACAAATGTGCTAAACAATCTTACAATCAAAAGTTAAAAAAACTAAACAAATATACACATGCAACATAATGCAATGCAACTAAAATGAATATTAATCTATTAATCTAACACTTTAATCTAAGCAAGTAAAAATGAAATCCCTTAGATGCGCATAGCAATCAAAGAAACATACAATCAATTATTTACAAGCATAAAAGTTCTAATAATAAATGCAGTGCAACACACAATTAAACCTAACAAGATCTAATATAATGTAAGAAAATAATCATTCAAAGAGCAAACAACACAATAAGCTAAGTACATCAAAACTATACAAACCAACAACTAAAATCAAGTTAACTACCACTTTGTTTTTGCGGGACATCATTGACATATTTTCTAATGTTTTTGAGTTTATCACGAAGGATAAGTTTTCGTAGCTGCATTCATCATTGTTGTCTAGGTTTCCCTAAGATGAAATTGTGAAATGGATGTAGCTTTATCCATGAAAAGGGAAATTTTCCAAATGTTTAGATTTTTTGTGTATTGTTTTCTAAATGTTTTTGTACTTTCCAAGGTCATGTTTTGAAAGCAATGTACAAGCTTTTAAAGAAACGTGGAATGCCTCCAATCGTGATGTGGGAATATACAAAGGGTCGAATGCCACGTGTTAATGTATGATGAAGTGGAATGTGAATGTGCCCCCAGTGCGATGTGGGAATATACAAATAGGCCACATCCTTCACACAGATATCGTGTAAGTAAACCAGATCATAGGTCCTGCAAGGGAGCTCGAGGTCGGATTCCTAGACCTAGCCAGGGTACTGCGGAATTTAGCAAGTGGTAAAAGTTACCCATCCTATCGCAAGAGTGACTTGTGTACGAGAGACCTTCCTTGAGAGCCATAAACTAGTTTTCACAAAAGGACATGCCCACTGCATCACAATTATGTGGTTTTCACACGAGGACAACCTGTGTTTTCTTTACTTTTTTTCCAATTTTTCCAATTTTTGCTTTTTTTTTCTTTGTTTTCTACTTTTTAGTTTCTTATCTTAGTATTCCAGCCACACCTAAGCATAGAAGCGCTTGAGGTGAATGGTGTTCATGGGCTCTGGAAGTTCTTCACCATTTGAATAGGCAACTCTATATGCCCCTGATCCATATTTAGCATTCACCACATAGGGGACGAGCCAATTGGCCTCAAATTTACCTTTCTGTTGCCTGTCTTTGGTGGTATTCTTATGATTTTATTCAAGTACGAGATCACCTACATCAAATTCCCTATGAATGATGCATTTGTTGTATCCTCTGGACACTCTATTTTGATACACTTTAAGGTGATTAAGTGCTCTGATACGCCGTTCATCTAATAGTTCCAACTCTGCCAGGAAAGCAACTCTGTAGTCTTCATCTTTGTCGAGGTAGTCCTTGAGAGATATTCTTAGGGAGGGAAGCTCCACTTCCAAAGGTATGATGGCTTCAGTGCCATAGAAAAGTGAATACGTGGTCACACCGGTAGGGGTGTGGATGGAGGTTCGATAAGCCCAGAGGGTGGGATGGATTTGCAAGTGCCAATTACAACCAGTTTTACCGACCATTTTCTCCATAATGTGCATGAGAGTTTGTTTTGGAGCCTTTTCTTTCCCATTACCTTAAGGGTAATAGGGGGTGGACCACTTAAGTTGGATATGAAAGCGTTGACACAAGGCTTTCATCGTCTTATTTTTGAAAGATTTACCATTGTCAGTGACAATGGCTGAGGGGATACCATAACGGCATATAAGATGGTTCATGATAAACTTGGATATTTACGCACTGGTGACATAGGTAAGAGTAACAACTTCCACCCATTTAGTGAAATACTCGGTGGTAGTTATGATGTGTGTATGACCATTTGATGAAGAAGGGTGGAGCTTCCCTATGAGATCTAAACCCCAATTTGAAAAAGGCCAAGGCATTGCAATAGGCTGCAAATCCTGTGCTGGTGCATGTATGAGATTACTGTACTTTTATAAAAAAGTTCACATTTCTTCAGGAAGTTGTAGCAATCAGATTCCATGGTAGGCCAATAGTAGCCTACTCTCAACCATTTCTTAGCTAGCACCATGCTACTAGTGTGTGCTCCATAAATACCACTATGTACCTCTTTAATCGTGTGAACTGAATCGGTAATATTTAGACATCGAAGCAAGTTCCCATTGTAGCCACGATGATAAAGGGTGCCTCCTAGGAGGGTATAATAGGAAATGCAGTGGATAAGGGATTTTTTCTCTGAATGGGTAATGTCAGGTGGGAAGGTTCCATCTTGTAAGTATTGGTAAATAGGGTCATACCATGGGGATAGGGGACCAACAACCTCACATTCTAAATAGGATTTATACATATCATATGCCAGCATCTGTAAGTGTTCCACAAAGAAAGGCATCTTACTCTCCTCAGGCGGGATGCACAAGAGAGAGCCGATGGTAGCCATGGCATCCACAGATCGACTATGAGATCTGGGTTTTTGTTCAAATATGACATGTGAAAAATATTCCTTCAGGGTTTTGACCAACTTCTTATAGGGAATAAATTTTTTATCTTTTACCTTGTATTCATCATTGACCTGCTTAATGATAAGCTGAGAATCTCCAACAACTCGTAGCTATTTGATGTTTCAAGTGATAACTAGCTTGAGGCTAGTAATGAGTGCCTCATACTCTGTAATGTTATTGGTACAAGGAAACCCCAACCAGAATGCCCTTGGTATAATATCTCGTATGGGAGTACTAAGCACCACTCCTGCTCCTGATCCATGAAAAGTAAATGATCCATCGAAATGGACCTGCCATTCTGCATATTCTTTGATATACATCATAGATGCGTCTGGGAGATCCAGACACAAAGGCTTTATTCCTGGTAAAGGTGCTTCTACCAACTGATTTGCCAATACCTTTCCTTTTAAGGACTTCTGATTTATAAACTCTATCTCAAATTCACTCAAAAGAATGACCCAATTAGCCATTCGGCCTGTTAAGGCGGGCTTGGATAAGAGGTACTTAAGAGGGTCAACCTTGGAAATAGGTTTAGTTTTATTGTTAAGGAGATTATGGCAGAGTTTCTGAAATGTAAAGATGACTGCCAAGTAGGCCTTTTCAATCTGTGAATAGTTCAATTCATAGGCAATCAATGTACGACTAAGGTAATAAACAACCCTCTCCTTATGGCCAAGGTCGTATTGGGCAAGCAGTGCAACAATAGCGAATTGAGTAGCAGAAATGTATAAAAGGAGAGGCTCTCCAGGAGTAGGGGGCATCAACACAGGTGAATTTACAAGGTATTTCTTGAGCAGAGTGAATTCCTTCTGACATTTGGGCCCCCACTTGAAAGCAACATCCTTCTTTAAAAGATGTGTAAATGGATGACATTTATCCGCAAGCTGAGAAATAAAACGGCGAATAGCCTGGATATTTCCTTGTAGACTTCTGAGTTGTTTAAGAGTGGTGGGTGGAGGCATATATATAATAGTAGTGACCTTGGTGGGGTCCACTTCTATCCCTCTCTATGATACTATAAATCCCAAGAGTTTTCCTGATAATACGCTAAAGACGCACTTCTTAGGATTAAGACGAACCTTGTAATCCCTGAGGCATTGAAAGATACGCCTATGCACTTCTGGGTGCTCTCCTCTACTTTTTGAATTAGCTAATATGTCATCCACATAATCCTCCATAATATCATTCATAATATCATGAAAAATGATAGTCATAGCATGCTGATAAGTAGCCCCGACATTTTTGAGTCTGAAATGACATGAATTTGTAACAGAAGGTTCCCCATGGAGTGATGAAAGTAGTTTTGTGCTGATCCTCTTCTATGATCCTTATTTGATTATACCCTGAGAAGCCATCCATTAAGGATAGCATCTCATAGCCAGCGGTATAATCTACGATCATATCTATGTTTGGAAAAGGAAAATCATCCTTAGGACATGCTTTATTGATGCCACGGAAGTCAGTACAGATCCTAATCCCAATGGGTTTCTTTTGTACTGTAACTATATTAGAGATCCGATCCGAGTAATCAATAGGTTTGATAAAATCTACAGCCAAGAGTTTCTCCAATTCTTCTTTGACAAGAAGTGCAGTTGTAGGATGCATCTTCCTCAGTTTGTATTTAATGGGCTTGGAATGCACAACAAGGTTGTACAAAACTAGTGCTAGATCCAAGCTGGGCATATCTGAATATGTCCATGCAAAAATATCAATGTATTCTCTTAAGAGTTCCACAAAGGTTTTCTGTTCCTGAGTCAAGAGCGAAGCCCCCAACTTGATCATCCTGGGAAAATCATCTGAACCAATGTTAACACTAATGGTTTCCTCAATGAGCATATTAGATGCGTCCTCCATTCTGGTAGGATCAGGAGGGAGGGTGAGATCAACCTCCTGAGGTAGCTCTTTATCATCTTTAAATGGATAAGTTATTTTATCCACATGCTTTTCATTTTATTCTTCTATAAGTGTCTCAAAGAGTTTGTCACTGTGAGATTTCCATTTATTCTTTGTACTAGGTTGCTCTGAAGTATTTTTACTTTTATGCACAACATTCTTACCCAAGCGGCCACACATCTCTGCCTCTTCTCTAAAGTATACACGTGTTTAACTAAATTTGGAATCCTTTCTTGTGGTCCCTAGTAAGAAGAGAATCCCTGAATCCCATGAATTCTGTGAATGCTTCATCATTCTCAAAGATATCCAATGGTACGTGAAGTTGTTGGTCCCAATCTACAAGTTTAGGATAAACCAGGGTGATTTGATAATCTGTTGAAGGGATGGATTCAGATAGGGTAAGGATGGCTGACTCTGGGAATAGGTTTGTGGAAGCCAAATCTTCGTAGAGGCTACATTGGGAACTTGTATCGCTATCTGCATTATATAAAACATCCTCACATTCAGAAAATGTAGCATCAACCCTTACGGGTTGAGCATCCTGGGATTTTAACCCAAGACCATGCTTGTCAGATTTGAAACGGTGAGTAGGAATAGGTTCTAAATGACCTTGTGTGTTGGCTCCACATCCATATCCTTTATAACCCATGACAAACATCATGCGGTGTCCTTTAATATACTGAGGCGCTTGATGGAATGAGGCCATGGTTCCTTCTAGGACCTTATTAATGGGATCTTCCAATGTCTTTTCTTCGGATAGGAGGCCACTGTGAACAAATTTATCCGTTGGTTCTGAACATAGTTCTCATGTAATTTTGAAGTGAAAATAGAGCTTACCCCATGTCCTAGGTAACATTGATAAGTTCAAAATTAATAATGCTTATTCAAGAGTAAATGGCTCTCTTGGGCCATATTTTGTTGATGTAGCCTCCCAAGATGCAAAAGGATTGACCAAAGAAGGGAAGTCCTAATTATAAGGTGTGATCGATTCTGAGTCCACCCAATTCTTCATAGCTTCCATTTTAAGAGGGATGACAACATCTGTGGAAGGACACTCATAGGCTGCACGAGAGAAACTATGCAATGCCCAACAATGAGTGAATGGCTCAGGATCACCTGAGATAGTGACTATACGCCCTTCGTGGCACAACTTGATACACTGATGAAATGTTGAAGGGATAGCCTGCATGGCATGGATCCATGGACGCCCCAAGAGCATGTTATATGGGAGATCTAAATCAAGGACATGGAAGGTCGTATCATGATAAGTGGGACCTACTTCCATGGGCACTATAATAGTACTTGCTGATTCTCTCTCCTCATTATCATATGCTGTGATGGTGATGGTTTTAGCTCCTAGATCTATTTATTAAAGGCCTAGATGGTTAACCAGCTTCAATGTGCATATGTTTAGACCAGATCCCCCATCCACAAGCACTCTTTTAATCTTACGACGGGTAACCATCACTTCTAAATAGAGAGGCAAATTATGCTCAGGGTTGTTACGCGGGATAGCGTTGTGATCAAAAGTGATATGATCAGTGGGTTCAAGGTGGATGACCATAGCTTGCAAGTGCGCGGGATCTACCTTAGTAAAGACTCTGAAATTCTGTAATGTTTTGTACAATATATCCTTGTGAGCAGTAGAGATTTTAAGAAGGTCTAAAATGGATATTTTAGCTGGTGTTTTCTCTAGCTGGTCTAGTAAATTATATTGGCTTTGGGTAGCTGGTATTGGATCAAGTATGATTAAGTGAGCGCGTCACGTTCCAACTGCACAACTCTTTTCAAGAATTCAGATTGTTCTTACTCATTCATCAAGCGAACGGATGCAACCTATAAGGGAGTCGAATGGATTTTCATCACTAGGGTAAACATACGCAACAGTGTGATAGTCATTAGAGGTCTGCTCGTGATCTGGTTTCCTTTTCTTTTTATCCGCGTGATTGGGGAAAGGTTCTTTGTATATGCCCATTTTTTCATTGGGACCCTATCCTGAATCAGGAGTTGATTCTATGGAAATCTTGCCCTCTTCAATGAGGTCTTGTATGAAGTGTTTTAGCCATAGACATCTATCTGTTTTGTGTCCTTTGACATGATGGAAGTCACAGTATTCATGGTCTTTATACTAACTAGGTTTTGGGGCATTTTCTGGGAATGGTACTATGGTACTTGGATACTCTACCATTTTAGCATCATCTAATTGTTTTAATATAGTAGTCAGGGGTTCGCTTAACGTTGTGAATGTACATTTTGTAGGTGCCTTGGGATGAGGTCCTTGCAAAAGCTTCAAAAGCGGACCTGTCTGCACAACTTGGACTCTTTTGGAGTCAGTAATTCCATCACCGAAGACGTGTTTGTTTTTATTAAAGAACTTAGGTTTGTCTACAGATTTGGCCTCATGTTTGTCCTTGATAAAGGGTTTAAGTGTTCCTTTGGTAATAAGAGCCTTTTCAATTTGACTACCTTTCTCTATAACTTCCACGAAGTTAGATCCACTATGCATATGAAGATGGAAGGCTATCTCTGAGTTTAAATTAGGAACAAAAATGCTCACTAATTGTTTTTTAGGTAAAGTACAAGGGAAACGACTAGCCAACACTCTCCATCATTGTAAGAAACCTGCGAAGGTCTCATTAGGTTTTTTCTTTGCATTGCAAAGGTCATTCATCATGACATCATTTTCAATATTGAAATAATAGTGCCACACAAATTTTTCTGCTAGTGCTGGCCACATTGTTATAGATCCTTTAGGTATGCTACAGAACCATTCAATCGCCAAAGCTCCCAAACTACTGGGAAAGTGTCATATTAGAAAATTATCATTGTAGGTGACATCTTGACAATCCATGTAAAGTTATTTGATGTGATCGTGGGGATCACCTTTGCCTTTGTACTTGTCAAGCTTTGGAATAGTGAAATGTTTAGGAAAGGGCTACAGTAGCATGTCTTTATCGAAGGGATAAGGACATAGTTCTTCGTAGAGATACTTTAAATTTTGGCCTATATTTCCCTGTTGTAATGTTGTGATCATATCTTTCATAGATTTCAACTCATCCTGAATGAGTTACTCCTTAGTAGGTGATATTGAGCTTTGAGCCTGAGTTGCTTTAAATGTATAGTCTGTATGTGGATCAAATTGAAACTTGTTAAGTTTATTTTTGTCTTTGTCTTTTCCTATGCTTCTTTTTGAAGTGCCTAGGTTCACTAATTTCTGACTCAACTTCAAGATATGTTCACTAATAGTTTGTATGCGGATCAAATTGAAACTTGTTAATTTTATTTTTGTCTTTGTCTTTGCCTATGCTTCTTTTTGAAGTGCCTAGGTTCACTAATTTCTAACTCAATTTCTAATTTCTATCTCCTCCTTAACTAGGGGATCCTCTTTTTCATTGAATTTCAGAGGAGGGGAGGATTTCTTCTCAATTTTTGCTTTACGCAAATCCTTAAAGTGAGGTTTAGGTGATGTTTCACCTTCAACAATGGCCTTATGTTTCCCAGAAGTGGATGCATATCCCACATCGAAAGGATTATATGTGTCTAAGATGAATCTTCGTTCTCCTAAGTTAGGGTCAACGAACTTTGTTTCTTCTATGCACTTGTGTAGACATTTAGCTCCTAACGCCAAGACTCTTGCGAGTACTTGATCTTTGTTATAATATAAGGGCTCGTCAAATATGTTTAGGTCTAGCCTTTGTTGTTCTCCTAAAGAGTCTGAATCTTCTCCACTATGATCGATTAACATCTCCGTATCTTTGACTTGAGAGAATAGTGGTCCTAAATTGTTCCCACTAAAGGGGAAACCATCGAAAGGATTATCTCCTGCATTAAGCTCACTGGATTTCGTTGCCATTTTGAAAAGTCTAGGCATTACTAGCTGACACTTATATGTAACACTATGTTTACTAGTTTTCAAAGGATACTGATATGGACAAATGAAAATGTATCACTCACCTAATTTACGTTATGTCAAATCAATACTTAAAAGACCAAGATGAATGATAATGTTGTACCAAATATGTGGGCCGAAGTTAGAAATCTAAAAAGGCTTGAATATCTAGCACAATACTGACAAAGTCCTCCAACAAGGTATACCTAGAACTAACTCAAGTATAGAAAACAAGCCAAGTGTATTGAAAAGTGGAAGTCACGATTAGATACAGTGTAACAATGCCCGTCAAGATATCTCAACCAAGAAAGCAAGGCATCGATATCAAGACAATGTCATGACGATATATATAATGCATTATCAACACTCTTCAAGAAACCTAGATGATGTAAAAACTAAAATCAAGTAAAAAGGTATAACAAGAAGTTTGGGATGATGCGAGCAGTGTAACCACGTAATAGAGGGATTTATACTACATTCCCAAAGAATGGGAAATGAAATGTAAATACCAATACTGAATGACTAGAATACAAGCAAAAAGTTGACAAACTAGGGGAGAGACAAAATGACAAAACCGACCTGTAACAATGATGAAGATCCTGAAATCAAGATCGTAAGACTTCCAAAGACATGAAAATTTACCTGCCTGATTTATTCATTTAACACCCTAGCCGTAAACATGGATGAGTGTAAATGTATAAAAAAGCAGCTAGCACTATCTCTGACACGACACGTAAAATATGCCTATGTTTGACTTCCAACATGGAAAGTACGAACACATGGGTGTAGATCAAGAATACGTGAAAATAGACTTAGTTTCACTTGGGTAGAGCTTTTCCTTGTTTAAAAAATGAGAAGGAAGCTAAGCTAAGTAATACATTCGTCTAGATTCATGATGAAAAATACTTAGATCCAACTTAGAATGGGTTCGTTACCATGTTCGACAAATAAGGTGCTGAATCTAAAAAAGTTATCACTTCGTGATGGTAAAATGATGTGCATGGACTAGTAAAGTTGGCCTCCAGACAAAATGTCTTTCCTAATAGGTTCTCTCAACTTGGTGTTACAAAAATTATCCACGAGCGGGACGATTTACCCAAACAGTCTTGACTATCTTGGGAGTATCTCGACTTTGCTTCCTTTAAGCACAGTGGGCAGTAAATGTGTCCATCATGTACTAAAAGAATCGCATAGGGATAACTTGTAACTCTATCTCACAAGGAAAACTAATCAAGTGGGTTAAGTGAGGTGCTTCCCATTTCATTCATGAGGTTACTTAGTGGTGGACTACTTTGGGGTTCCTAGAACCACCCCTATTGTTATAGCTTAAGGCGTTATGCCAAAGGGGTTACGTTCCAGTTAAGCGGAGAGGGACTTACCCTTTTTCGAAACCTGTAATACAGTGTGTTGAATATGGTGTGTTTTTAATCTTTTTTAATCTTAATGTGGTTTCAAAAGTGGCACACCATTGGGAAATCTACAAACACACGTGTATTAGAAATTTTCGCTTTGTTTCTTAACACCTTTCCTTGTTCAACGTTAGGTCATGTAGATAACAAGTTGGTTAGTAGTTTTATTGTTTTTCCGATTGAGATAAAAGAGAACTCACACTTGCTTTTGATTCCTAAGATCACCCAAAGGCATGAAGGAAGAGCATACACAAAGTGGAAATCCTACTAAAAGCTACATAAAAATGTTACTTTATCCTTTTTTTTAAATGGCAAGTGTTTTTAACATATAAAATAGATTTTGTGTAAGTGCTTTTGATCTCCAAGATCACTTTGAAAAGCACGAGGAGAGAGCATACGCACATTTCACAAATCCTAATTTAAGCTAAGGAATGAAAAACACTTAATCAATGCAAACTGAAACTTTTTATAGAGTATAACCTTGTTTTTAAACCTGTTAATTTTTAGAAACATGCATCAAAAAATGTCAGAGAAACAACTAAAACAAATTGTGAAAAAATTTAAATTTTAACAGTAACACCTATGTGCACCTAAACTAACATGTACGCGCCCTAACTAATGGGTACACGCCTAAACCAACACCTACGCGGGTCTATTAAGATTTAAAACAGACACCAACACCTACTCACCCTAATCCAACAGGTACGCTAGGATTTTAACGCGGGCGCGCTCTTACCGATGGATACGCGGCGCAAGTAAAAAGAAGTATGTAAAATATTTACACAGTGATATTAATTACACAGATGCGTCCAAAGAGACGGAGATGCGTACAGACCAATGGAGACACGGATGCACGTCCCTATAGAGAAAATTTTTATAAACATAGAAGACACCCTGACAGGTACGTGGCCTTTCTCGACGGAAACGCGTGTATCTCAATGCGTACGCGCTACCTTAAAACACCTACACATGCCCTGTAAAAAACCTGTAAAAACACACAGATTTTCAAAAAATTTAAGAGCAACAAGGTCAATAGTTAGTCAAAGCTTCCTATTTCTATGTTAAACCCACAAATGCATGTACATAGAGCTCATTAATCCAAGGTTTAAAATAGAAATGAGGAAATAACGAGTGATTTAAACTAAAAAACTTAAAAAAGGACTTTGAAGAACTCAAAGGACCTCCATTAATGGAGGATGGACATAAGTGTCCCACTGAGCGTGCCAAATGTGTTTAAAGAAAAGTGTGTGAAATCCATGAATTTTGGAGTAAGAATTCCTAAAGAATCCCTAAAGTGCTTCAAAGCAACAAATCAGTGGACCATCTGATAAAAAATGAGCAAGATTTTTTAACTAGCATACATTATGAAGTAAACAATCAAACTTAAGCTAATTAAACTTAAGCTAATTAAAACTATCTCTATTCTTTGAAAGCTTAAAATAATGAACCTAGTAAGCCCTAAGCAATCAAATTTTAATGATTAAGAGAAAGATATCTCCCCATTATAGGCCTTTAAGCCAATGGTTCTTCTCTTTTACCCTATAAATTGGATTAGCAATACAAAAAAATGAAGTAAATAGCTCAATATCTAAACTAGAAATGAAATCTAGAAATGAAATCTAGAACCTAGATGCAAAATACTCTAATCGATGCTTAGGAAGAAGGGATGAAATTCTTGAAAATGAGAGAGGGGTTCTATCCCTATATATAGTTTTCCATTTGGGAAAATGGGAAACTTGAGTGCATGTGGGACAAACACTAAATTCCAAAAAACACTTTTTAGCAAGTCAAAGCTTACTTTGACTAGTTTTAGGGAGTGACAAAACATGTTTAAACTTAATTAAACATGTTTAGGATGTGATTAGGGTTTGGAGAGAGTTTTGAAGGGTCAGATCAATCTAATGGAATGGATTGGTAGGCCAGGAAGGTGGCAGAAGTGGACTGGAAGAAAGTAAGAAGCTAATGTAGTTAGAACGAAGCTATTATAGCTTGTTTAAATGGTTTACAAGAGGAAACACGACAAAAGGGATGTCGTAGGAAGAAAGTTAGATAGGTCAAACTGGCGGTGTATCATCAGTTTGCAGGGAGAAACACAACTAGTGCAATATTAGTCGTAATAGTGCATTGGCCAAACTACAGGTGTCTACAATGTCTATGGGACATTATCACATGACAAGGTTTTTTGATAGGGATATTACTACTTAGTACACCATTATGATATGACATTATTCATGATACCGCCTTGATAGCATTAGGATGCTAAGTATTGTTCAGAGGTTGACTATGAGGAACATGATGCCACTATTCAATATCAAATATTATGTTATAATGATGATATCGGGAGTTATTATAGACATGTTTTGTATCGATATTGGATCCATATTTGATGTATGATGGTGATTATATAATTTTATTTAGTGGATGATTCATGTTTTTGATATACCGCTAGCTTAGCATGACTTATATGGATGTTGATTTTGATGCATATGATCATATCATATTTTGTTATAATATTGGGCAGATGTGAGGTTTGTATTGAGTTGTGTAGGTGATATGAAATAAATCATGAGGAAAACTTGGGACTTAGAGAACACATACCGCTTAACACAAAAGGCCTAAATGCCAAACCTCTTCTTCTTCTTATCGATTATGACACCCCCCTTTTCTCTTATGTATTGTCATGTTGTTTACTTGGATTTGATATTGTGGACCTTATCTTTTCCTCCATCATGGTGATGAAATTACATGTTGCCTATCTACTTGTTAACTTTTTATGTTCCCTTGGTTTATTGTTTGCTAATGGTTAATGTTACCCTTTCCATGTGGTTCTAGCATCTTATTTTGGTTTTGGGATGATGTGTTGACATTAAGTGGATTAGGCCACCTAATAATGGATTAGGTGAGCCTAACTTTCTCTCCTAAATGCCACATTTTCCCCAAACTCGGATTTGGGAAAATGTTCCATTTAATAAGGGTAAATGGCAAACAAGAGACCTCATTTGCATGGAAAAGAGGCTGTAACCCCCATCCCTATGGGTAGGTGGGATATTTTCAATACAAATGAGGCACATTGACTCATTTTTCCCTCCCCACACACTTCATATTTATGGGAACTTTTATTTTTTGGTTTATATGGGAAATCTTCTCATGATTGATTGGTTAAATTTTGAATTTTCCTTTATTCCTTTTTAGGTACAATTTCATGGATTATTCATTGGTTAGGGTTTTGGTGTAAGGTGACATATATAAGCTTCCCATTACTTATCTTGGTTTACTTCTTATCTTTATAAAACATAACTTCCATGGATTCGACGTTCTTTTTCTTGGAGAATTTTGGAAAAAAACTCAGAAGATTTGTGGAGATTTGAGCTATTTTAGAAGGCATTAGTGGAAATTGGCTTTAGGAATACAAGGTAGGACCTTGTATATTTATATATTTTTAAATCAATTTTACCTTGCATGTTTGTGTGTGATCCATTGGGGATGATGCATTATGTGTTTCTTTATTTTTTCTCCACCCACCCTTAAGGGGTGTGGGTTTTGGGAGTTTGTATGGGAAGAGGGAGGATTTTTTCTCCACTCTATTTGGGAACCCTCCTACATTTGGTTTGTAAGTGGGAATGGATTTCCATTTGGGTTGGAAATTCATCCCTACCATTAAAAAGGAAACATACATGTATGAAAAGCCTTCTTGGGGAGTTTTGGAGAGATAAAGGGAGTTTTGGAGTGATAAGGAGTTGGCAAAAACATGGAGGGATAAGGGATTTTATGGATAATTTGGCATGGTTATTTGGAACATGAAATTGGGATTCCCATCCCCTCTTCCCAAAGATAGAAGGTTAGAGATTCTTATCATGTTTTTCTTGGCTGTATTATGATTTGAATGATTTTAAAATGTGCTTCAAATTGTTGCGTGCATTCAAACTATCCTTTTTTGCTAAGCGAGTGAGTTTCCTCTTTCCCATGGGCTTGCGGGGAGGCTAGCATACCACATTGGAATCCTTAGTGGCATGTAATGATGCCAATTGGTTGGATGGTCAACCAAACACCCTTCTTATGATTTTAAGAAAGATTGCATGCTTTTTTTGGGAACTAAGTAGAGTGGTTCACAAGTTGCAAAGTTGTAGATTTGAAGTTTCATTTTTTTACTATATTTTGAGCCAAAAATAGGCATATTTTCTCCTCTTCAGAGGAGGGCTTGTGTAATTTAATTTTACCTTATTCCTTCATTATGAAATGAATGTATTAATTTGTTATGAGAGGTTAAGTAATGTAATTTGGATGGTTGGAAGCATGGTTTAGAAACTATTGTTATAATTGTGTTGTCACTTGAATTTCAAGTTGTAAAATTGTCTCTTTGAAATATCTATTGTTATCTTCATTTTAAAATAAGAAAATTTAATTGAGAAAAGAAAATGATGTGTATTTAGCT